>JABSNV010001014.1:97500-175000 GCA_024085815.1 Flaveria linearis | reverse complement strand
GAAAGTGCAGGAGTAAGTCCTGACATGGAATTTTCCATAAGTGCCTGTAGATGACTGTTGATGTAGGTTATGTGTGTACGACACCTTGCAGGATTATAGATGGTCCTCATCGGGCATAATAGTAATGCTGCATGTTATGCATGATATATGATATGTAAGTATGACAAGCATATAATGATATGCGAGTAAGGCTTAGGAATGATGATAATGATGTTAAATGTTTATGCATAAGGCATGATGTGAGTGTATGACACATTGCATGATGATGTAGGAATGATATGTGTGTATGACGCCTGGTATGATGATGTATGAATGGTACGTGTGTTCCTTACGATAATGTACGTACATCTTTCCACAACTTTACGTAATATGATGACAAATAAACGAAGTATTATGTAACGTAAAGTGAAAGATAATGAAAGAGGAACATGACGATGAATGCATGTATTAATGAATAAGTGAAACGTGAATATGACGACGAATACATGCATTAATGAACTAACGAAATAAGTCTTGTAAGCATTGGATAAGGTAAACGGGTCTTTCTTTGTGATTGACCATACGTATGGTACCTCTACCGCTTACCTCTAGTACTGCGGCACCACGTTTAGCTGTCTCTCCATAGACTTCGGCCCAGTACTGTGGCATACGCTTTGCTGTTCATTTAATGACTTCGGCCCAGTACTGTGGCATACGCTTTGCTGTCTCTGGATTGACTTCGGCCCAGTAGCTAATAACGTTCGGGGTTTAGCATATGGTATTGGTACAAATGATATCCAATGTACAAGCAAAGTTATAAAGGACGAATGAATAAATAAACGAAAGAGATAATAAAGATATTATCTATGTGGATGCGTATGATGTATTATTGCGTAAAGAAAAGAATGGTTTTAATGGAAACGAAGTATGTTTATTTTAAAAACTAGAACTCACTCAGCAACGCTGACTTTTTATGTGTTTCCAGTTGGCAGGTAGCGTTGCTGGGGATGGCACGAGGCGGCTACTCAGCTCTTTTGGGATGGCATTCTTTTGTTAATGTTTTTGTATTGTAATGCAAACAAACGATATTTTGTAATGAGGTTGTATTACTTTGCAAAAGCATTTTTAGTAAATTGAAAGTAAATTCAAAGTTTCCGCTGCATGGTTTTTATTAAGTTAATGTAAATATATGTTTATGTGTGATGATAGACCAGCTGTGAGGTACCGGGAACGGGGTCTTATAAGTTGGTATCAGAGCAAAAGTTTAAGTAAAATGGGTAAATTTTCAAAATAAACCTAAAACTTAAACTGAGAAATGGGACAGAAAGGGGATGAATGCCATCTGAGTAGCTGCGTGCCATCAGGTATTTTCTTAAAGATTAAATAGTATTATGTGCGCATGTAATGTGGTTTATGTGTACTGTTAGACTTAGATACTAATGTAGTCAGGACAGGTAATGCTCGGGGTACGGAGAGTAAAGTAAGTGGCTAATCACAACTGGCCACTGTAATTAGGGACTTACTATACTTGACATAAACTGAGCTATTTCCTTGAATGACCGTGTTGGTATTTGAACCTTTCAGTGTGTGTCAAAAGATGGCTAGCGGTAGATCTTCTAGGGTTTTGCCAGATGGGGTCGTGGTAAACGTGGTGTTGAACTGCGTGTCACGAGAAGCATGGCTAGGGCGGCTGAAAGGGCACTCGAAGAGCCTGAGGCCCCTCACCTGGAGGGCAGCGATGATGGCACTAGTTTGAGGATCGCCATGAAAGAGGCTGTTGTGGAGGGAGTCCAACAGGCCTTACAGGCAATTCTGCCATCCATGGTGACTGAGGTAATTAGAGCGGTGAAAGAGACGACTGCTATTGAAGAAAGCATGAAGAATAGCGACGACAAGAACTGGAACGAAAAGCGGGTTGGACGTGACAGTGCCACCCTCAGCAAAAAGGTTGTAAGGACGGAGGACCAGCGTGCAGCTTCGTCTGGTGCGAGGACGAGGAAGTGTGGTAAGTGTGCCAAAGAACATCTCGGGGAATGTAGATTAGGGACCAATATCTGTTTCCGATGTGGGAAGCACGGTCATGTGGCCAGAGAGTGTGGAGTGGTACGGTGCTACAACTGCAGTGGAAGAGGTCGCATAAGCAGGGATTGCAAGAAGCCAAGGGCTGAGGGCGCAGGGCCTTCACGATAATGCTGGAGCAGGCTAGGACGAGCCCCGATATAGTGTCAGGTATGTGTCTAGTAATTCAAACTCTGTCATCCATGTTGTTTGATTCCGGAGCCAGAAAGAGTTTTTGTTATTGTTGTTTTTCCATGCTAAGTTGCTCACTAGGAGTAGAAGTATTGATAAGTCCTTTGAAGTAGAAACCGCTATTGGTAAATCCACTAGGGTTACGGATGTGATAGAAGGCTGTGCCATAGAATTAGAGGGCCATAGGTTTGCTGCCAAGTTACATGTGATGCCTCTAGGAGGATTTGATGTAGTGTTAGGGATGGACTGGTTAGCAACCTACGAAGCGAATATCGTGTGCCGAAAGAAGATGATTAGACTGACGGCGACCGACGGAAGTCCGGTGACAATATATGGCGATCGAGTTACGATGATTCCGAAGGTGATCTCGATGGCGGTGGCGGGAAAGTGTATGAGGCGCGGATGTAGCGCCTACTTATGTTATGTAAAGAATGTAGAGACGCCAACACCACAGCTATGCGATGTGCCAGTGGTGTGTGACTTTCCAGACGTGTTTCCCGAAGACTTATCGGGATTGCCACCTGACCGAGAGATCGAGTTCCAGATCGACCTGATACCGGGTGCCCAACCTGTCGCAAAAGCACCATATCGCTTGGCTCCGACGGAGATGAAAGAGTTGATGGAGCAGTTGCAGGAGCTGCTGGATAAGGGGTTTATCAGACCTAGTATCTCACCTTGGGGTGCTCCGGTCCTGTTCGTAAAGAAGAAGGATGGTAGTATGAGGATGTGCATCGACTACCGCGAGCTGAATAAGCTGACGGTGAAGAACAGATACCCCTTACCAAGGATCGATGACTTGTTTGATCAACTTCAGGGTGCCAGTTGGTTTTCAAGGATAGATCTTCGATCGGGGTACCATCAACTGAAGGTGAAGGAGCAGGATATCCCTAAAACAGCCTTTCGTACGCGCTATGGTCACTACGAGTTTCTTGTCATGTCTTTTGGGTTGACCAATGCGCCGGCTGCTTTTATGGATTTGATGAACCGAGTGTGTCGACCAATGTTAGATAAATCAGTGATTGTATTCATCGATGATATCCTGATTTATTCGAGAAGTGAAGAAGAGCATGCAGGGCATATTCGGGAAGTATTGGAAACATTGACAAGGGAGAAATTGTACGCCAAGTTCTCCAAGTGCGCCTTTTGGTTACGCGGGGTGCAATTTCTGGGTCACGTAGTGAATGCAGAAGGAATAATGGTGGACCCAGCAAAGGTTGAGGCCGTGATGCAATGGAAGTCACCGAAGACGCCAACCGAGATTCGCAGCTTCTTGGGGCTGGCAGGCTACTATAGAAGATTTATTCAAGACTTCTCCAAGATAGCCTCACCTTTGACAAAATTGACTCGCAAGGATGTAAAGTTCGTGTGGGGTCGAGAACAGGAGGACGCTTTTGAGGAATTGAAGACGAGACTGACACAAGCTCCTGTCTTGACATTGCCCGAGGGAAATGAAGACTTGGTGGTCCATTCGGATGCATCCTATTCTGGGCTGGGTTGCGTATTGATGCAACGCGGAAAGGTCATAGCCTATGCATCTCGACAACTGAAGACCCACGAAGTCAATTATCCCACGCACGACCTAGAACTAGCTGCGGTGGTTTTCGTGTTGAAAATTTGGCGGCACTATCTGTACGGGATGAAGTGCACCATCTTCACGGATCACAAGAGCTTGAAGTACTTCTTCGAGCAGAAGGATCTAAACATGAGGTAGAGGCGGTGGTTGGAGCTGATAAAAGATTATGATTGTGAGATCCATTACCACCCGGGCAAAGCCAATATGGTGGCTGATGCCCTTAGCCGGAAGGAAAGGCCCGAGCCGATTCGGGTGAAGGCTTATCAGCTAATTATGACCTCTGACGTGATGACACAGGTTAAGGAGTTCCAAGACGAGGCTTTGAAGGAAGATCGTCTTAACTCCGAAAGGATGAGAGGTCTAGTTACAGAATTGGGTGAGAACACTCTTGGTGTTAAGACCCGATTTGGGCGAGTGTGGATTCCTCGGTACGGGGATCTACGTGGAAAGATCGTGGATGAGGCCCATAAGACTCGATATTCCATTCACCCCGGTGCTACCAAGATGTACCAAGACATGAAGAAAGACTATTGGTGGCCGGGCATGAAGCGTGATGTGGTGGAATATGTGAGTAAGTGCATGACTTGTTCACAGGTCAAGGCAGAGCATCAGAAACCGTACGGGAAGATCCAACCGTTGGATATACCCGAGTGGAAGTGGGAGCACATCACCATGGATTTCATCACGAAACTACCACGTACCCCGAAAGGGTATGATGCTATATGGGTGATAGTTGATCGATTGACGAAGAGTGCCCACTTCCTACCGATCCGCGAAACGTATTCCTCTGAAAGATTGGCGGATCTATTTATCAAAGAAATTGTAGCTCGTCATGGCGTACCGGTGTCTATTGTGTCTGACCGTGACACCCGGTTTACCTCCAAGTTTTGGAAGAGGTTTCATGATGCAATGGGGACAAGGCTACACATTAGCACGGCATATCATCCTCAGACAGACGGTCAGTCTGAGAGGACGATCCAAACACTCGAAGACATGCTTCGGGCGTGCGTGATCGATTTTGGAGGAAGCTGGGACGATCACCTGCCGTTAGCAGAGTTCTCATACAATAACAGTAACCATGCCAGTATTGGCATGCCACCCTACGAGATGTTATACGGTAGGAAATGTAGGACGCCCGTATGTTGGGGAGATATTGGGCAGAAGGAACTGGGAGGTGTCGAGGTAGTTGAAGCAACGACTGAAAAATTTGAAAAGATCAAAGCCTTCATGAAGGCGGCGAAAGACAGACAAAAGTCGTATGCTGACAAGAGGCGAAGACCGATAGAGTTCAAGGTCGGTGATCGAGTCATGTTGAAGGTCTCGCCCTGGAAAGGAATTATTAGGTTCCGAAAGCGGGGTAAACTAAGCCTGCGGTATATAGGCCCTTTCCGAATTATCGCCCGTGTGGGAGAAGTGGCCTATAGGTTGGAGCTACCAGTTGAGCTGAGTGGAATTCACCCGACCTTCCACGTATCTCATCTGAGGAAATGTTTAGCCGATGAAGATATGGTTGTTCCACTGGAGGATATCGAAGTAGATGAACAGCTCAACTATGTGGAGCAACCAGTAGCGATCATCGATAGGAAAGAGAAACGGCTAAGAAAGAAAGTGGTTCCTCTTGTGCGCGTACAGTGGAAGCACAGGAAGGGATCTGAGTCTACGTGTGAGACTGAAGAAGAGATGAGACAACATTACCCACATCTGTTCGAAGAGTAACAGGTTTCAGGGACGAAACCTAAATAAGGGGGTGGACTTGTAACACCCGGAAAATTTTCTAATCGAGTGAAGTGATAGTGATGGGCTCGGATGAAAAACCATTTAATAAATAAAAAAATGGTTGTGGGTATTACACCGAGTTAACCCTCCGGGTCACGAGTTTACCAAGTTTGGGGTCTCGGGAACGCCTGGCATATAAATAGATGGATCAGCTGAGCAACTCTCATTTTCACTCAAACGCCCATTCTAGAGAGAGAAAGTGTAGAGAGAGAAAGTGCCGGATTGAAGCTCGGTGGTCAAGAATCGAAGGCTGGTGTTTGTGGACTCCTAAACTACAAGAATCAAGGTAAGAAACGTATCTAAATTGCTGCATTTGGTGAAAAACCCGAGTTTGGGGTTTTTGGGTTTTAAAGTGGTAAAAATCGCCCCAAAACGCACGTTTTAGAGTAAGAAAACGTGTAATGAGCTTAGATATAGCTTCCTGGACGATAATCCAAGGGTTGGGTGGAAAGGATTGGATTTTTGGGCTGAAACGAGCAGATTCGTAAATTTCAGACTCGTTCTGCGAATTTAAGGTCCCGACCAGCGAAACTGTAAGTTCATCCAGCGAAACTGGAAGGATTTACAGCGAAGTTACAGTTTCGCTGCAGCGAAACTACATATTCGCCTGAGCGAAACTATGGTTTCGCTGATGACTATGCCAATGCCCAAGTTGACCTTAGATATTGCGAAACTAGGGAATTCCAACGAAAGTTGGGCGCTCAAGGCAGCGAATCTGTCCAGCGAAACTGGCAGAATGCTGCCCGGCGAAACTAGCAGCGAAACTGCTGATTTGCCCAGCGAAACTGCTGGCGAAATTACGGGTATGTACAATTTACCGGTAACTATTAACGGTGTTAATATAACAACCATAACTAACTAACGGTGTTAAATAGTTAATCTAGTTGGGTCTAAGGTTCCCTTGAGATCATTAGGTCGTTGATGTTTGTTAGATTTAATCCAATAATCTCCCCCTTAAATTTAACATGCTTCAATACTTGTGGCTCCTAATAAACTTCTCATTTTATAAAACTTCTTCCTTGGTAGTGTTTTAATTAGAATATTTGTCTTTTGTAGCGAGCCACCGACATATTCTATAGTTATCTTTTCTTCTTCCATGCATTCTCGTTTGAAGTGATATCTTTTATCTATGTTTTTGTTTTTCCCATGGAAGACTGGGATTCTTCATTAGTAGTATGGAAGATTTGTTATCTACCCGTAGCATGATCTTGTCTTGTTGTCATCCTGTTAGTTCACTTAATAAGCTTCTTAGCCAAATTCCTTAACATGCTGCCAAAGTTGCTGCAATAAACTCTGTTTCATAATATGAAAGTGTGATGGTTGCTTGCTTGTGACTTGCTCATGATATTGGTGCCTCGTTGAAGCAGAAAACTATTCCAGTTGTGCTTTTACTGTCATCATGATCTGTTTTATAACTGCTATTCCAATTATAGTTTTGTTGCCATTTTTTATAGGTAATTCCATAGTTTGGTGTCCCTTTAACATATCTTACTAGTTGCTTTGAAGCTTGCATGTGCTCTTTCTTTGGCGTTGACATATATCTACTTAACATTCCAACAGTAAAATTTATGTCTGGTCGTGTATGGTGAGGTAGCCAAGACTCCCAATTATCCTTCTATATTATGTTTCATTTACTGGTTCACTTTTCTCAAACTTTGACATCTTTGTTCTCGAATCCATTGTGTACATTGTTGGATTGCAATCATCCATTTTTGACTTTTCTTATATCTTCATAGTGTAGTTTCTTTGATTTATTGTAATTCCCTATGAATCTTGTGTGACTTTGTTTCCTAAATAGTAGTGTAGTAATCCTAAGTCACTCATGTCAATTTGATTCTTCATTTTCCGTTTGAAGTTAAGGATGTCTTTCTTGTTTCTTCGGGTAACTAATAAGTCATCTACATAAACTCCAATACTTAATTAAGACTTGTTTTTATTGTAGGTTGCTTGTTCTTATGGATACTTCAAAACCCTAATTACTTCAAGGTCTTGTCTAGTTTCACATTCCATGCTCTAGGTGCTTGTCATAATCCATATAGTTTGTAGACCTTATTTTTCTTTCCTTTCTTTACAAATCCTTCGGGTTGAGTAACGTATACTTCTTCCTTCACATCTTATAGTTTCCTTTTTTGCAATCAGTGCAAATTCTTCATCAAAGTCAATACCATGTTTTTGAATGCAGTCTTTTGCTACTAGTCTTGTTTTATATTTAGAGATCTTTCCCTTGCCGTCTCTTTTATTCTTAAATATCTATTTTAATCCTATAGGATTTTGTCCTAAAGACAATTCTATCAAAGTCCATGTCTTGTTTTTCTCAATTGAATTGATTTCATCCTTCATGGCCTTTTCCCAATTTGAGGCACTTAATGCCTCTTTCACATCGTTAAGTTCATCGTCATAGGTCAAAAGTAGGTCTCCTTATCTATATTTAGGCTTGATTTCAACCGTGCGGCCATAAATATCTCCAAAAGGTCTAAAGCCTTTGATGGGTTTGTGATCAATGTCCAATGATGTAGTTTTGTATCATTTTCAAATCTAAGTGTTTCTTTTGCAATGTATCATTTACAATCAAGAGACAATAGTTTAGTTTAAGTTAAGTAAATTAAATAATCAAACGAATCGTGTAACACTAACCACATGCTTCTTGTGGATACAATACTTAAATTACCCTAGATACTTAGGTTAATAAGATTTTTGCATGACTCCAATTGTGACACCCCACCCGTGACTCGGGCGGACGTGCACACTTGATACAACTTACTGCGAAAGCAAACTGAGTTTTCATTTCAAACTTACAACATTCTGAGTATAATACATTATTTAATTACAATATCAAACAACTATAAACTTCTACAGCTCCAGATTTCACTGTCTCGTCATTATTCCTAGAGTAGTCTCACTGATTACCTGTGATACATATACTTAAAAAGACGTCAGCTAATGATGGTGAGCTCATGCTATACAGTTTATAAAATTAACTTTGACATGCATACAATATGGGTTGTGATATTTGGGTCCATAGGCACAGTGCCTTCCCTGGTTTTACCACAACCACCGGCGGCGGGTTTGTCAGACCCTCCCGGCCGTCAAATAGGTATGAGCATGTGCCTGATGCATACGAGGAACCCTATCCTCTTTCCAGCCAGTTTGACACACCCCATTAAATATATCAGGATCCTGTATACCCCTACCGACCCGTGCATATATGTAAGCATTATAATTATTACCAGTAGAGACAGAACGAGTATATTATCACAGTTTTGAAAAATAGTCATGATAACTCACCTGTTTAACAGTTGCTCAACAGTTGATAATCAATTCCTAGTACGATCTAGTGATATCTCAAGGTCCTGATATAGTTTAAGTAATCCTAGGTTAGGCGATGGTACATTTAACTAGTCATTGTCATGGTTGGATATTAGCTAGCGCTACCTTGTTTAAGCATGGGTGATCAATCCATGCCTAACTAAGGCTAGGCTAACTAAAACCCAACCCTAACAATAACCCTAACATCTAAAATATAATACTATACTAATACTAATCCTAATAATAATACTAAAATAAATAATAATTAACTTGACATAAACTTAAACCATAACATACCTTAAACCTATCTACGGCAATCTGATGTAGAGTCTCCCTACTCGCGCTCCTACCTGAGCTCCAAAAACGACTAATAACAATACCCAATGGGGTATCGATTACTTGGGATTCTCTTAATACTAGAGCATTCCCGAGAAAACATATAATCTAAATTCAACCTTAAGGTTTCTATTTATAAGTAAGCAGGCAGGTAGCTGAAATTATATTTGAGGCGATGTGGGATGAAAGTGACGTGCCTGGCTGCTTGCTTACTTATTTACCAGCATGCTTGCTTGCTTACTTATAATTAATTCAGCTGCTTATTTCGTTTTTCTCTTGTAACTTTTTACGTATAACGTCTTATAAAACTTCAAATATGCCGTTAAGACGGGCTTATTTTTCTCTACGAGTCAACCCAAGTTTCGTTAAAAACGGAGTAAGATCGAAAATTAAATATTTTATTATTATTAAACACTTTCTTAAAATAGAAAAATCTTGACGTCACATGTCATCATCCAAATAGTCGTCTTACTCATGTGACAATATATATAAATGAAAGATTTTCATATTTCGTACATGTAATATTATTATATTAAGGTTTGGGGTATTACATCCTCCCTCCCTTATAAAAATTTCATCCTCGAAATTTAGCTTTACTTAAAGAGGTGAGGGTACTTTTCTTTTAACTCATTTTCTAATTCTCACGTATACTCTATACTCGGGTCCATGACATGCATTCCACTTGATCTTGACTAATGGGATTTCTTTTCTACGCAACTTTTTAATCTTTCGGTCTTCGATAAGTAGTGGTTTTTCGATGAAGTTTAGATTTTCGTTAACATGCACATTTTCCAATGGTATTTGTTGTGCCTCATCTACTAAGCATTTTCTTAAATTTGACACGTGAAAAGTATTGTGTATGCCTGTCAGTTGTTCGGAAAGTTTTAGTCGATACGCCACCGGTCCTACTTTGGCTGTTATATCAAACGGTCCAATGTATCGAGGTTTGAGTTTTCCTTTCTTTCCAAATCTGATCACTCCCTTCAGATGTGATACCTTTAACATCACTTTATCCCCTATTTGAAATTCTAGGGGTTTACGTCTTTGATCTGCATAACTCTTCTGTCTATCTTAACACTTTTCATCCTTTCTTTGATTCGTTGAATTTTTTCTGTGGTTTCAATAATGATTTCTGGTCCTGACAATTGATTTTCGCCTACTTCTATCCAGCAGATAGGTGTTCGGTACTTTCTCCCATATAAAAAAATGTGCTGCCTTGATGCTGGCATGATAACTATTATTGTAAGTGAATTCAATAAGTGGCAGATGATTATCCCAATTACCGCCAAAATCAATCACACATGCACGAAGCATGTCTTCTAACGTCTGAATAGTCCGCTCACTCTACCCATCAGTCTGTGGGTGATAAACAGTGCTTAAGTTAAGCTTGGTTCCCAATTCATATTGGAAACTTTGCCAAAACCTAGAAGTGAAACGGCTATCCCTATCTGATATGATTGATACAGGCACCCCATGTCGCAAGACTACTTCTTTGATGTAGATCTGGGCAAGCTTGTTCATCTTGTAGTCCTCACGAATCAGCAGAAAATATTCAGATTTAGTCAATCTGTCTACAATTACCCAAATAGTATCATAACCATGACTTGATGTAACACCCGGAAGTTTGACTTTCTGGTGTGTCATGCGACTGAGTCTCAGTCGCATGGAAATCATGCGACTGGAGGCCCACTCGCGTGAAGATCGAACGACTGAAGGACGATTGAAGCTCAACCGTACGACTGGAGCTCAATCGCACGACTGAAGGCTCAACCGCATGAAACTCATGCGACTGGAGGTCTAGTCGCATGGTGTTCGTACGACTGAAGGTCCAGTCGTCCCTGGACTTCGGGCGACTGAGCTGTACCTATAAAAGAGGAGCAGCTCTCTTCTCTCCCCAACACTTACACACTTCAGTCGGGAGAAAGAGCAGAGAGCGACAGAGCAGAGAAAGAAAAGAGGGAACGGGGTGATTCGGACTCGAGATTTGTCGAGAGGCTACTTAAATCGAAGCTCTTCATATTCTCCGCGACAAGGTGAGTTCTAGAGCCCCTCATTCACTTGTTTTCATACAATTTTTGGGGCTGGAACACATTAAAAACCCTATTTTTGAAAAGTGGATGTTTGACCCATTTGGGTGAAATCTTGAGTAATGTGTTTAGGGTATGAAATAGGACTTGCATTAGCTTTGTATGATGTCCTAGTATGACTCCCTGAGGTTTAGGAAGGCTAATTTGGGCAGGAAATGAGGTTGGAAGGGTTTGAGACCCGTAAGTCGCGTCTGCAGTTCGTGATGAACTCCAGTCGCTGCCCAGTTAGGGTTATGCGACTGGAGGGCCAGTCGCACGACTAAGGAATGATTCATGTCCATTCGCACGATTGAGGCTCAGTCGGACGACTGGGGCTCAGTCGCACGACAGACCCTGCGACTGAGGATTTAGTCGCATATGGCCATTCGCATAGTAGTTTCGCCCGACTGAGGGTTAGTCGTATAGAAGCCCAATCGTATAGTGTTCATTCGCACGATAGGAAGTCCAATCGCATGACTGTATGCCCATTCGCATAGTTTTCAATCGCATGACTCAGTCGCATGGTGGCCATGCGATTGGAGTATGTTCAATCGCCCAAGATAGGGCTGATGTGAATGAGGAGAGAAGTGTATGTATGATGTACGTAGGCTAAGCATGTTGTTGTTTTATATGATGGTAATGCTGATGGTTTGTAAATGTTTGTGTTCCTTGTGATGATGTATGTATATCTTTCACGACTCATGTATTACGACAATGAATGAACGAAGTATTATGTAATGTAAGGTGAAAGATAAAGAAAGAGGGACATGATGACGAATGCATGTATTAATGAATGAATGAATGTGTAAAACGATGATGAATACATGCATTAACGAACGAATGAATTAAGTCTTGCGAACATTGAATAAGTCGATTGGTCTTTCTTGGTGATTGACCATGGTCATGGTACCTCTACCGCTTACCTACTAGTACTGTGGCATACGCTTAGATTCATGGCCCAGTAGCTAAGGCTACTGTGGAATACGCTCTATTGATTCACGGCCCAGTAGCTAAGACGGATCGGGGTATAGCATATGGTATTGGTACAACAAAATTCAATGTGCAAGTAAGAATGAAACGGGAACCTTGTCATTCGACCACAGTAATCATAGCCGAGTGCTATGAAGTGGGTAAAGCCTGACAGGAACCATATGAGAAGTTAAAGATAATGATGTATAACGAATGATGAAGATAATAACGAATATTATCTCTGTGTACGTATGATGTATGATCATGTGAAAGAATGGTTTATGATGAAAATAAAGTATGTTTATTATAAAACTAGAACTCACTCAGCAACGCTGACTTTTTATGTGTTTCCAGTTGGCAGGTAGTGGTGTTACTGGGGATGGCACGAGGCGGCTACTCAGCTCTTTTGGGATGGCATTCTCCTTTTGATAATGCTACCACGCATTATGTGGCATGCAAGTGCAAGATTCCTCGCGTAATCTCGACAAACGAGATTACCTAAGGAATCTTCTTTATGATTAAAAATATTTATATTTTTATACTAGAGGTCACTGTATATGACCCTATGATTGCTGAGGATTTGCATAAACGGGATTACTTATGAAATCTTCGGTTTCATATGCTTCCGCAGCAATCATAGTAAAGTTAGGCAATGTAAAGAAAGTTTGTATTTTGTATTCAAGTCAAAGATGTAATGTACTGTAAAAGCTTTTATGATGAAATAAGAATGTATTTCTTATGAATTCCGCTGCGTTACTTTACTTATTATATGTAAATTATAAATTGAAGTGCGATGAACGACCAACTGTGAGGTGCCCGGGAGCGGGGCCTTACAAGTTGGTATCAGAGCCAAAGTTTAAGTGAAACGGGTAAACTTTCAAAATAAACCTAAACTTAAACTGAGAATGGGACAGAAGAGGAATGAATGCCATCTGAGTAGTTGCATGCTATCAGGTATTTTCCTAAAGTTAACCAGTATTATGTGCGCATGTGATGTGATGTATGTGTTACTGTTAGAATTAGATGCTAATGTAGTCAGGACAGGTAATGCTCGGGGTACGAAGAGTACAGTAAGTGGCTAATCACAACTGGCCACTGTAATTAGGAACTTGCTATACTTGACATAAACTGAGCTATTTCCTTGAATGACCGTGTTGGTGTTTGAATCTTTCAGTGTGAGATAGAGAATGGCTGGTGGTAGATCTTCTAAAGCTTCCCGGGGTGGAGGCGGTGGCGGACGTGGTGCTAAACCACGAGCCACAAGAGGAAGACCTAGAGTAGAGAAAGTGGTTCACGAGGAAACTGAGACCCCTCATCAGGAGGGGGTAGATGAGAGTGCTAACTTGAGAGCCTCGTTGAAAGAGGCGGTGGTCGAGGAAGTGCATCAGGTCATGCAGACGATCTTACCGTCTGTGGTGACCTAGGTAATTAAGGCCGTCAGGGAAGGTGAAAGAAAAGAGAGGAATAGGTCCTCAGGGAGACAAGGGCAACAAGAGCCGAAAACGGTTCTATCTGATAATGAAGAGGAAGAGGAGGAGGAACCGGTGCGAGAGGCAACACGGGGTTGTAATTACGGGGCATTCATGAGGTGTAGGCCCCCTACTTTTGACGGTACTGGCACTGCTGCCGATGCCCACCAATGGGTGAGAGAAATGGAGGCTGTCATCGATATTAGTGATTGCCAGGAGGACAAGAAGGTGAAGTTTGCTACCCACTCTTTCACGGGGTTGACCTTGTGCTGGTGGGACAATATTGTCCAGGCCGAGGGTAGCAGGGCCATTGGGAAGATGAAGTGGGTCGAGCTGAAAAGGATGGTGATCGATGAGTTTAGTCCTCGTCGAGAAATGGACAAGGTTGAGAGAGAGTTCCTGCAGCTGGAGGGGGGACGATGACCCACCAACAGTACACCACCAAATTCAATGAGATGGCAAGAATGGTGCCGGAATAGGTGACGCCGGTGTCTCGAAAGATCAATCGGTATATTCAGGGGCTGCCAGCCGACATCCGCAGGCATTTGATCACTGCCTGACCGAGCACCTTTAGGTCGGCTGTGGATTTGGCTGGGAGACTATACGATGAGCGGGCCGTGGTGGTGAAGACTGAGGGTAGTAAGAAGGGAGGCGGTGAGGGAAATTGGCAGGGGAAGAGGTTTGGTCGAGGTGATACTTCTACGAGTAACAAGAAGGCAAGGGTGGATGACCGCCGTGTGGTCATGTCTGGAGCTGGGCTGAGGAAGTGTGGCCAATGTGGAAGAGAGCACTCGGGGGAGTGCAAGTGGGGATCCAACATCTGTTTCAGGTGTGGGAAGACAGGGCATATGTCAAAGGATTGCCGGATAGGCAAGTGTTTTAACTGTGGGGAAATTGGTCATATGAGCAGAGACTGTAAGAAGCCTAGGGCTGAGGGCTCAGGGGTGAAGAAGGCGGGAGGTGAAGAACCGAGGGTAAAGGCCAGGGCATTCACGATGACGCAGGAGGAGGCAAGGACGGACCCTGATGTTGTGTCCGGTACATTTCTGGTGAACCAAACTTTAGCCTCTGTATTATTCGATTCGGGTGCTAGTAGGAGTTTTATTTCTGCTGCTTTCTGTGCCAAATTGCCTGTGAGTAGTAGACGTGTAGATGTACCGTTTGATGTAGAGACTGCTATAGGTAAAACTACCAGAATTTCCGAGGTAATAGAGGGTTGTGATGTCGAATTAGAGGGCCGCAGATTTCCGGTTAGACCGTTTGCGATGACCTTGGGTGGTTTCGATTTGGTGCTCAGAATGGATTGGTTGGCGGACTTTGAGGCAAACATTGTGTGTCGCAAGAAGATGATTTATTTGACAGCGCCCGACGGTAGTTCCGTGACGGTTTATGGTGATCGGGTTACGACGATTCCGAAGGTGATCTCAATGGCGGTGGCGGGAAAATGTATGAGGCGTGGGTGTAGCACCTTCTTATGTTATGTAAAGGATGTAGAGACGCCCACACCACAACTATCCGATGTTCCGGTGGTGTGCGATTTTCCAGATGTGTTTCCTGAAGATTTTTCGGGGCTGCCACCTGACCGAGAGATCGAGTTCCAGATCGACCTAATACCTGGTGCTCAACCTGTCGCCAAAGCACCGTATCGATTGGCCCCGATGGAA
Source organism: Flaveria linearis (assembly GCA_024085815.1). Taxonomy (NCBI): domain Eukaryota; kingdom Viridiplantae; phylum Streptophyta; class Magnoliopsida; order Asterales; family Asteraceae; genus Flaveria; species Flaveria linearis. The sequence continues at coordinate 159,612 of JABSNV010001014.1, read as the reverse complement.
ATGAAAGAGTTGATGGGGCAGTTACAAGAGCTGCTGGATAAGGGGTTTATTAGACCGAGTATCTCACCTTGGGGTGCTCCGGTCCTGTTCGTGAAGAAGAAAGACGGTAGTATGAGGATGTGCATCGATTACCGTGAGTTGAACAAGCTGACGATGAAGAACAGATACCCCTTGCCAAGGATCGATGACTTGTTTGATCAACTTCAGGGTGTCAGTTGGTTTTCAAGGATAGATCTTCGATTGGGCTACCATCAACTGAAGGTGAAAGAGCAGGATGTCCCTAAAACAGCTTTTCGCACGCGCTATGGTCATTACGAATTCCTTGTCATGTCCTTTGGTTTGACCAACGCGCCAGCTGCTTTTATGGACCTGATGAACAGGGTGTGTCGGCCGATATTGGATAAATCAGTGATCGTGTTCATTGATGACATCTTGATTTATTCGAAGAGTGAAACTGAGCATGCCTGTCACATTCGAGAAGTTCTGGAGACGTTGAGAAGGGAGAAGTTGTATGCTAAATTCTCCAAGTGCGCATTCTGGTTGCGTGAAGTTCAATTCTTGGGTCACGTGGTAAATCCGGATGGGATTATGGTTGATCCGGCAAAGGTGGAAGCGGTAACGCAATGGAAGTCTCCAAAGACGCCATCTGAGATCCGAAGTTTTTTGGGTTTAGCGGGCTATTACCGAAGGTTTATCCAACACTTTTCCAAAATCGCTTCTCCACTGACCAAGTTGACCCGGAAAGACGTGAAGTTTATATGGGGTCAAGCTCAGGAAAAGGCGTTTGAAGAGCTGAAGACGAGATTGACCCAAGCTCCTGTTCTGTCATTACCCGAAGGAAGCGAAGATCTGGTGGTTTATTCTGATGCTTCTTATTCGGGATTGCGATATGTGTTGATGCAGAGGGGAAAGGTTATAGCTTATGCATCCCGGCAGTTGAAAGTTCATGAGGTTAATTACCCTACTCATGACTTGGAGCTAGCAGCCGTGGTCTTTGCATTGAAGATTTGGAGGCACTATCTCTACGGAACGAAGTGCACCATCTTTACCGACCACAAAAGCTTGAAGTACTTCTTCGAGCAAAAAGATCTGAATATGAGGCAACGACGATGGTTGGAGCTTATAAAGGATTATGATTGTGAGATCCATTACCATCCGGGCAAAGCCAACGTGGTGGCGGATGCCCTTAGCCGAAAAGAGAGGCTCGAGTCGATTCGGGTGAAGGCGTACCAATTAATTATGACCTCCGACGTGATGAAACAAGTCAAAGAGTTCCAAGATGAGGCACTGAAAGAAGATCATCTTAACTCAGAACGAATGAGAGGTCTGGTCGCGGAGTTGGGTGAAAACACATTTGGTGTTGGAACCCGGTTTGGGCGTATGTGGATTCCTCGTCTCGGGGATCTGCGAATGAATATTTTGGATGAAGCCCACAAGACTCGATACTCCATTCATCCTGGTGCTACCAAGATGTACCAAGACATGAAGAAGGATTATTGGTGGCCAGGAATGAAGCGCGATGTGGTGGAGTATGTGAGTAAATGCCTTACTTGTTTGCAAGTGAAGGCCGAACACCAGAAGCCGTATGGAAAGATTCAACCCTTGGATATACCGGAATGGAAGTGGGAACACATCACCATGGATTTTATCACAAAGCTGCCACGTACCCCGAAAGGGTATGATACTATATGGGTGATTGTGGATCGTCTGACGAAGAGCGCTCACTTCCTACCGATGCGCGAGACATATTCCACCGAGAGGTTGGCTGATCCTTTCATCACGGAGATTGTGACTCGTCATGGAGTACCGGTGTCGATTGTGTCTGATCGTGACACCCGGTTTACATCCAAATTCTAGAAGAAATTCCATGATGCTATGGGGACGAGGTTACATATTAGCACTGCCTATCATCCTCAAACTGATGGTCAGTCGGAAAGGACCATTCAGACCTTAGAGCACATGCTCCGGGTATGTGTTATTGACTTCGGGGGAAGTTGGGATGACCACCTGCCATTAGCGGAATTCTCATACAACAACAGCTATCATGCCAGTATTGGCATGCCACCCTATGAGATGCTATACGGTAGGAGATGCAGGACACCCGTCTGTTGGGGTGATATTGGTCAGAAGGAATTGGGAAGCATCGAAATGATCGAAGCTACGACTGAAAAGCTTGAAAAGATCAAAGCCTATATGAAGGCAGCCAAAGACAGACAGAAGTCGTATGCTGACAAACGACGCAGACCGATCGACTTCCAGGTGGGAGACCGGGTTATGTTAAAGGTCTCGCCTTGGAAGGGAATCATTCGGTTCCGGAAGCGGGGTAAGTTGAGTCCGCGGTATATAGGCCCTTTCCGAATCATTGCTCGAGTAGGAGAGGTGGCCTATAGGTTGGATTTACCAGATGAGTTAAGTGGAATTCACCCGACTTTCCACGTATCTCATCTGAGGAAGTGTTTGGAAGACGAGGATATGATCGTCCCACTAGAGGATATCGAGGTGGACGAACGGCTCAATTATGTGGAGCAACCAGTGGCGATCATAGACCGAAAGGAGAAAAGGCTGAGGAATAAAACGGTTCCTCTTGTGCGTGTACAGTGGCGGCACAGGAAGGGATCCGAGTCGATGTGGGAAACTGAAGAAGAAATGAGACAGCATTACCCACGATTGTTCGAGGAATAACAGGTTTCGGGGACGAAACCCAAATAAGGGGGGTGGACTTGTAACACCCGAAAGTTTGACTTTCTGGTGTGTCATGCTACTGAGTCTCAGTCGCATGGAAATCATGCGACTGGAGGCCCACTCGCGTGAAGATCGAACGACTGAAGGACGATTGAAGCTCAACCGTACGACTGGAGCTCAATCGCACGACTGAAGGCTCAACCGCATGAAACTCATGCGACTGGAGGTCCAGTCGCATGGTGTTCGTACGACTGAAGGTCCAGTCGCCCCTGGACTTCGGGCGACTGAGTTGTACCTATAAAAGAGGAGCAGCTCTCTTCTCTCCCCAACACTTACACACTTCAGTCGGGAGAAAGACCAGAGAGCGATAGAGCAGAGAAAGAAAAGAGGGAACGGGGTGATTCGGACTCGAGATTTGTCGAGAGGCTACTTAAATCGAAGCTCTTCATATTCTCCGCGACAAGGTGAGTTCTAGAGCCCCTCATTCACTTGTTTTCATACGATTTTTAGGGCTGGAACACATTAAAAACCCTATTTTTGAAAAGTGGATGTTTGACCCATTTGGGTGAAATCTTGAGTAATGTGTTTAGGGTATGAAATAGGACTTGCATTAGCTTTGTATGATGTCCTAGTATGACTCCCTGAGGTTTAGGAAGGCTAATTTGGGCTGGAAATGAGGTTGGAAGGGTTTGAGACCGTAAGTCGCGTCTGCAGTTCGTGATGAACTCCAGTCGCACGACTAAGGAATGATTCATGTCCATTCGCACGATTGAGGCTCAGTCGGACGACTGGGGCTCAGTCGCACGACAGACCCTGCGACTGAGGATTTAGTCGCATATGGCCATTCGCATAGTAGTTCAGTCACCCGACTGAGGGTTAGTCGTATAGAAGCCCAATCGTATAGTGTTCATGTTGGAGCATATATAGTCATATATAGTGTGTCCGTCGCTTGACGAATAGTATAGGCTTAATGTTATACACCTTGTAAACACATGAAACTGGGTCATTCGCAGGAGCATATGCGAATGAGACTCAGTCGTACGACTGAGCCATGCTAATGGACCAGTCGTGCGACTGAGAGATGCGATTGGGTCATTCGTAAGACTGAGCCATAAGAATGGTCCAGTCGTACGATTGAACCATACGTATGGTCCAATCGCACGAATGGGCCCAGTCGCATCTGATATGGGCCGAGGCCTATATATACCAGTTTCAATGTGTAGAAACCTAAGGGTTTTAGAGAGTGTGCCCGGCGCCCAGGCGCTGCCGGATGAGAGGGGAGATCATGCTCGATCTCCCCTTGCCAAAAGTTGTAATTCTTAAGTTGTAACGAGCTTAAAATCGTTATGTTTTATCAATGAAATCATTCGATTCTTGTTCGTATCATTGTTTATCTTTTGGTTTTGATCCTTCCGTCAAGAACGTGCTCGGATGTTCATCGATCCAGTGACTTAACAATTGGTATCAGAGCCGGTTACTGCTAGATTGATCTAACAATCACTCTAGCAACCCGAGCTCTTGATCTCTGGATCTATTTCAGGTTCTTTGACGTTAAACCGCCTTCGTGTTCTTAGTGTTCTTCGTGTTTTGCTCAAATCTCATTGTGTGTGATGTTTATTTGTTAAAACCGGACTCGGAATCTTCTTCAGATCATAAAAACGAATCCAATGATACAAATTTTGTGTTGTATCTCGTCCAAATCATCGGATTAGGGTTTTTCAGCCTTGTGGCGGCTGCAGATCTGGTTTTCTGCGTTCAGACCCGTTCATGCGATTGGGCCATGCGACTGGACCTCATTCGCACGATTGAACCATTCGTATGGTCTATTCGTACGTCTAACCCAGTCGTATGTCCATTCGTACGAATGAACATTCATTCGCACGACTGACCCTCTCGTGTACTTCATTCGCACTACTGAACCATTCGGAGTGTCCATTCGCACGAATCACCCATTCGCACGTATGTCTTCATTCGTCTGTTTCAGTCGCACGAATGAGCTGTGTACCAGACCAAAAAAAAAAAAAAAGTCTGGAACAGCTTCTTGCACGAATTTTTCCCTAAACCATTTTTATCAGTCGGGAAGCCTTCTGAAAAATTTTGGTAAAATAAAATTTTTAGGGAAAATTATCGGGTCATTTTCGGTTCTTGTTCGGGTCAATAGTGAAGATTCTTCTGGAGAGTTTATGCAAGAGTTGAGGATGAGCAAAGCACATTCACCCTGAGTTTCTTATGTCAAACAAGTTCGATGGATACCCCATTATTCGTTGGACTTCCAGAATCGGTGAATGTTGTTAGAACACGAAAGAGAGAAGAGAAGATATCAGCTGTCGGTGCTGATTTTGTGGGGTAGTCAGGAGCATCTGACTATTTATGGGCCAATCAAGTTATATTTATGTCCGCACAGAGAGGATTCTCATTCTTAGGGGGAATCCATGGATAGAGAAATTACAGACGCAATCAGAAAGTGATGATGTGAGCAGGTTTCTGATGATGAATCTACGTGCATACTGATTTGTTTGATATTGTCAGCTGTGGATTGGAACCTTCAACCTTTTGCCCAATACACCGTATGAAGACGTTAGGAGAGCATAACGTTTATATATTGGGATATGCTGAATGTGAGGGGGAATTTCTACAGTTGTTAATGTTAAACAGGTTAGACTGTGTGAAGATTGAAGCAATGGAAAACTGGTCATGTCATTATCTGGAAAAATCAGTCATTTGGGGAATCTTACTGCTATGATGGTGTTCTGCAAAGTAAACGAAAGCTATTGTGCCTAAATTCATTTTCAGGGATATTGTGGTAACCTGACGGATCGGCAATGTTGGCTAATATGGTTGTTCGTTTGATTCTATTGGAAACCAGAGCAAAGATTGACTGAAGATTGTAAGAGGTGTTATCTACTATTCGCAAGCAACGTCCAAGGGGGAATTTGTTGGAGCATATATAGTCATATATAGTGTGTCCGTCGCTTGACGAATAGTCTAGGCTTAATGTTATACACCTTGTAAACACATGAAACTGGGTCATTCGCAGGAGCATATGCGAATGAGACTCAGTCGTACGACTGAGCCATGCTAATGGACCAGTCGTGCGACTGAGAGATGCGATTGGGTCATTCGTAAGACTGAGCCATAAGAATGGTCCAGTCGTACGATTGAACCATACGTATGGTCCAATCGCACGAATGGGCCCAGTCGCATCTGATATGGGCCGAGGCCTATATATACCAGTTTCAATGTGTAGAAACCTAAGGGTTTTAGAGAGTGTGCCCGGCGCCCAGGCGCTGCCGGATGAGAGGGGAGATCATGCTCGATCTCCCCTTGCCAAAAGTTGTAATTCTTAAGTTGTAACGAGCTTAAAATCGTTATGTTTTATCAATGAAATCATTCGATTCTTGTTCGTATCATTGTTTATCTTTTGGTTTTGATCCTTCCGTCAAGAACGTGCTCGGATGTTCATCGATCCAGTGACTTAACAGTTCATTCGCACGATAGGAAGTCCAATCGCACGACTGTAGCCCATTCGCATAGTTTTCAATCGCATGACTCAGTCGCATGGAAGCCATGCGATTGGAGTATGTTTAATCGCCCAAGATAGGGCTGATGTGAATGAGGAGAGAAGTGTATGTATGATGTACGTAGGCTAAGCATGTTGTTGTTTTATATGATGGTAATGCTGATGGTTGGTAAATGTTTGTGTTCCTTGTGATGATGTATGTATATCTTTCACGACTCATGTATTACGACAATGAATGAACGAAGTATTATGTAATGTAAGGTGAAAGATAAAGAAAGAGGGACATGACGACGAATGCATGTATTAATGAATGAATGAATGTGTAAAACGATGATGAATACATGCATTAACGAACGAACGAATTAAGTCTTGCGAACATTGAATAAGTCGATTGGTCTTTCTTGGTGATTGACCATGGTCATGGTACCTCTACCGCCTACCTACTAGTACTGTGGCATACGCTTAGATTCACGGCCCAGTAGCTAAGGCTACTGTGGCATACGCTCTATTGAATCACGGCCAATTAGCTAAGACAGATCGGGGTATAGCATATGGTATTGGTACAACAGAATTCAATGTGCAAGTAAGAATGAAACGGGAACCTTGTCATTCGACCACAGTAATCATAGCCGAGTGCAATGAAGTGGGTAAAGCCTGACAGGAACCATATGAGAAGTTAAAGATAATGATGTATAACGAATGATGAAGATAATAACGAATATTATCTCTGTGTACGTATGATGTATGATCATGTGAAAGAATGGTTTATGATGAAAATAAAGTATGTTTATTATAAAACTAGAACTCACTCAGCAACGCTGACTTTTTATGTGTTTCCAGTTGGCAGGTAGTGGTGTTGCTGGGGATGGCACGAGGCGGCTACTCAGCTCTTTTGGGATGGCATTCTCCTTTTGATAATGCTGCCACGCATTATGTGGCATGCAAGTGCAAGATTCCTCGCGTAATCTCGACAAACGAGATTACCTAAGGAATCTTCTTTATGATTAAAAATATTTATATCTTTATACTAGAGGTCACTGTATATGACCCTATGATTGCTGAGGATTTGCATAAACGGGATTACTTAAGAAATCTTCGGTTTCATATGCTTCCGCAGCAATCATAGTAAAGTTAGGCAATGTAAAGAAAGCTTGTATTTTGTATTCAAGTCAAAGATGTAATGTACTGTAAAAGCTTTTATGATGAAATGAGAATGTATTTCTTATGAATTCCGCTGCGTTACTTTACTTATTATATGTAAATTATAAATTAAAGTGCGATGAACGACCAACTGTGAGGTGCCCGGGAGCGGGGCCTTACACTTGATCTTGGAAGTTTTGTAATAAAATCCATGGTGATTTTCTCCCATTTCCATTCCGGAATCTCCGGCTGTTGTAAATAACCTGACGGTTTTTTATGTTCTGCTTTCACTCTAAGGCAGGTGAGACACTTTTCTACATATCAAGCTATAGATCATTTCATTCCCTGCCACCAATAGTCATTTCTTAGATCTTTGTACATCTTGTCACTACTGAATGGATAGAATACTTAGACTTGTGGGCTTCATCTAAGATTATATCCTGTAGTCCTCCAAAACTAGGAACCCATATTCTATTGTTAAATCTTAGGATATTATCATTCCTGCTGTCAACAACTTTAGTCTCCCAATCATTCTTTCCTTCACTTGATTATTACTTAGAGCCTCTTGTTGAACATTCTTAATTTGATTTAAGAGACTAGTTTTAACGTCTATTCTAGATGCATGAATTCTTATAGGTTGGAGCTTCTCCTTTCTACTTAATGCATCAGCTACTACATTAGCCTTACCTGAATGGTATTGAATCTCACAATCATAATCACTTAATAACTCCATCCAGCGTCTTTGACGCATATTAAGCTCCTTCTGTTCGAATATGTGTTTCAAACTTTTATGGTCGGTGTAAATAGTACATTTTACACCGTAGAGATAATGTCTCCAAATTTTTAGTGCGAATATTACAGCACCAAGTTCTAAATCATGGGTCGTGTAGTTTTGCTCATGAATCTTCAACTGTCGAGAAGCGTAAGCAATTAGTTTACCTATTTGCATGAGTACACAACCCATACCATAACGAGACGCATCACAATAGATTTCAAAATCTTCAATTCCTTCAGGAAGTGATAGTATTGGGGCACTGCACAACTTCTGTTTCAACGTGTTAAAGGCTTCTTCTTGTTTAGATCCCCAATTAAACATAGAGGCTTTCTGGGTTAACGTTGTTAATGGCATAGCAATCTTGGAGAAGTCTTGAATAAATCTTCTATAGTATCCTGCTAACCCAAGAAATCTTCTAATTTCAGTAGGATTCTTTGGCACTTCCCATTTCTTGATAGCCTCAATCTTCACTGGATCAACTTGTATTCCTTGTTTATTGATTATGTGGCCTAGGAATTGAACTTCACATATCCAAAACTCACACTTGGAAAACTTTGCATAAAGTTTTTCTTTCTTAAGCAATTCAAGAATTGCTCTGAGATGTTGTTCATGATCTGCCTCGTTCTTAGAGTAGATCAGAATGTCATCGATTAATACGATCACGAACTTATCAAGATACGGTTTACAAACTCTATTCGTAAGGTCCACGAATATTGCAGGTGCGTTGGTAAGCCCAAATGGCATTACCAAAAATTCATAATGACCGTACCTAGTCCTGAAAGCAGTCTTAGGTACATCTTCTGGTGTGACCTTTACCTGATGACACCCGGATCGTAAGTCTATTTTTGAAAAATAACTTGTTCCCTGTAATTGATCAAATAGATCATCGATCCTCGGTAAGGGGTACTTATTCTTTATAGTGACTTTATTCAAGTCTCTATAATCAATGCACATAGGCATTGTCCCATCTTTCTTCTTAACAAATAGGATGGGTGCTCCCCAAGGCGAAGAGCTTGGCTGAATAAATCCTTTTTGAAGTAGTTCTTCTAGTTGCTTCTTGAGTTCTTGCATTTCTGTTGGGGATAGTCTGTACGAAGAGTCGGCAATCAGTGATGTTTCAGGCACTAAATCAATACGAAACTCCACTTGTCTATCAGATGGAAGTCCTGGGAGCTCATCCGGAAATACCTCAAGATATTCTTGTACTACTGGCACGTCTTCAATCTTCTTATTCTCTGCAGTGTTTACACAATATGCCAAAAAGGCAATGCAACCTTTTCTCATATCTTTTTGTGCTTGTGCTATCGTGATAAGATTTTTAGTCCTTTCAGCGCGATCTCCTAAAATGGTTAACCGTTTGCCATTGGGTAGCTGGAGTCAAACGATCTTTTTATCACACACTATTTCTGCATGATTTAGGACTAACCAATCCATTCCTATAACTACATCAAATTCTCCTAGTTCGATAGGCATTAAATCAATAGGAAATGGATACCATTTAAATTTATGATACAGTTCTTAATAATATTGGTGATTTCCTTTTGACTCCCATCAGCCGTTTCCACTATAAATGTATGATCTAAATTTTATGATTCTTGGTTTAAATAGTGCCTAAAGGTATTTGATACTAAACTTTTATTGGCACCAGAATCAAATAATACTCGTGCATATATATCATTGACAAGATACGTACCAGTAATCACATCTAGAGTATTACGGGCTTCCTCCGTGGTCAATACAAATGCACGTCCTTTAGGTTTGTTTGGTTGCAGATTGTTGTCATTTTGAAGTTTTGGGCAATTAGGTTTTAGATGTCCTGGATCTCCACATTCAAAACATTTTCTCTTCTCCTTGCATTCTTTAAGAAGATGCCCGGTCCTTTTGCAATTGGGGCATGGTTGTGTACGACACGGCCCCAGATGATTCTTCTTACAAAATCTGCATTGAGGCATTTCTCTAGGTTTCTTGAAGTTGTTATTCCTTATGTCCCCTTTTACTTCTTCCCATTTTCTTTTTGGAGCAGGAGATTCAGCTTGTCGTCGTAACATCTCGGCGGCCATGATAGCACCAGCTTCAACCGTTTCTGAAAAGGTTTTGGGAGATTTGGATTTAATGAAAACTCTCATTTCGGATGGTAAATCCCAGATAAACCTATTGATCAGTTGTTCCTCTGTTGTTGCAAGATGATGAACAAGTCGAGATATTTCATTAAAACGAGTAACATACTGTCGGTATGTCTTGTTTCCCAGTTTTAACTGGAAGAATTCCACTTCCAGTTGTTCAGTTTCACTAGGAGGACAGAATTTAGTAAGGAACTTATGAACAAATTCCTCCCAGTTAATCTCCTTGACTTTTTCTTTGCCCTCGGTTCGGACCACAATGTTCCACCAGTGAAGGGCTTCAGATTCGAACATATGTACAGCGAACCGTACTTTGTTATTATTGTTACAGTCACAAACATCCAATACTGATTCCATTCGATTCAGCCAGTCTTAAGCTTCTACGCCTCCTCTCCTTCCGTCGAAGGGCGGAGGTTTATAGGACATGAAATGCTTATATGTGCATTCCTTTGATTTGGTTCCTTTCATTCTTTCCCTTTCTTGTATAGGCGTAGAAGCAACCGAGCTTTCTTCAAGTTGCTCTTTTGATTTATCAGCATTACTAGTTTGTGCATTCGTTAATATCTTTGCGACTTCCACTGCTATGTTATGGATAACTTCAACATTTAGAATTGGGTTCATACTAGATCGAGATTTAACACTGTGGGAGGAGGTTCGAGTCCTCTGAGAACTTTCTCCCGTCCTGCTGCTAACTTGTTCGCGTCTAGATCCTTGTTCATGTCTACATCCTTGATCATCTCTATGTTCAGACATTGCACCTACCTATAGGTTTATATAATTATACTGAAGTTATTGGTATGTGCTAAGAATACTTATAACATAATAGTTATGTTACACAGATTCATGTGTATAATACATATTTAGGGAATAAAAAGACATGACGTAGGTTATTTGATCTTACGTCATTCTAAGCAACATGAGAGTGTGTGTATATATATATATATATATATATATATATATATATATATATATATTCCTTAAAACTTGCTATTTGGCATAACCTGAATCTAACATTAATCTTATAGATCTCTACTGGGTAAAGCTTAGGCATTTCTATAATACCTAATTCGCTAAAACCTTAGGCTCTGATATCAACTGTGACACCCCACCCGTGACTCGGGCGGACGTGCACACTTGATACAACTTACAACGAAAGCAAACTGAGTTTTCATTTCAAACTTACAAAATTCTGAGTACAATACATTATTTAATTACAATATCAAACAACTATAAATTTCTACAGCTCCAGATTTCACTGTCTCGTCATTATTCATAGAGTAGTCTCACTGATTACATGTGATACATATACTCAAAAAGACGTCAGCTAATGATGGTGAGCTCATGCTATACAGTTTATAAAATTAACTTTGACATGCATACAATATGGGTTGTGATATTTGGGTCCATAGGCACAGTGCCTTCCTTGGTTTTACCACAACCACCGGCGGCGGGTTTGTCAGACCCTCCCGACCGTCAAATAGGTATGAGCATGTGCCTGATGCATACGAGGAACCCTATCTTCTTTTCAGCCAGTTTGACATACCCCATTAAATATATCAGGATCCTGTATACCCCTACCGACCCGTGCATATATGTAAGCATTATAATTATTACCAGTAGAGACGGAACGAGTATATTATCACATTTTTGAAAATAGTTATGATAACTCACCTGTTTAACAGTTGCTCAACAGTCGATAATCAATTCCTAGTACGATCTGGTGATATCTCAAGGTCCAGATACAGTTTAACTAATCCTAGGTTAGGCGATGGTATAATTAACTTGTCATTGCCATGGTTGGATATTAGCTAACGCTACCTTGTTTAAGCATGGGTGATCAGTCCATGCCTAACTAAGGCTAGGCTAACTAAAACCCAACCCTAACAATAACCCTAACATCTAAAATATAATACTATACTAATACTAATCCTAATAATAATACTAAAATAAATAATAATTAACTTGACATAAACTTAAACGATAACATACATTAAACCTATCTACGGCAATCTGATGTAGAGTCTCCCTACTCGCGCTCCTACCTGAGCTCCAAAAACGACTAATAACAATACCCAATGGAGTATCGATTACTTGGGATTCTCTTAATACTAGAGCGTTCACGAGAAAACTTATAATATAAATTCAACCTTAAGGTTTATAAAGCCCTCATCTCTTTTTCGTGGTCATCCAGGCGATGTGGGATGAAAGTGACGTGCCTGACTGCTTGGTTACTTATTGACCAGCCTGCTTGCTTGCTTACTTATAATTAATTCAGCTGCTTACTTCGTTTTTCTCTTATAACCTTTTACGTATAACGTCTCATAAAACTTCAAATATGCCGTTAAGACGGGCTTATTTTTCTCTACAAGTCAACCCAAGTTTCGTTAAAAACGGAGTAAGATCGAAAATTAAATATTTTATTATTATTAACCGCTTTCTTAAAATAGAAAAATTTTGACGTCACATGCCATCATCCAAATAGTCGTCTTACTCATGTGACAATATATATAAAAGAAAGATTTTCATATTTCGTACATGTAATACTATTATATTAAGGTTTGGGGTATTACACCAATAACAAGTCATCAATAGTCAACACAAGTGTGCATAGTGTTGTCCTTCTTTTCGATTAATAGAATTGGGTTGAAAGACCGGCAAGTACCGACACCCAAGAGCTTTTTAGCTTTTCTCTCGATTGTTGTCTTTTAAAACTCCCGTCGTTTTTTCACAAATTCCTTTGGGGTATTCTTGTACAATGCATGCTACACAAATATTCATTGGGGTTCTGGAATTCAGCCGTTCTTTTTTTGGGCTTGGACCAATCTTCCAAAATACAATGGATTGTCCTGCTGGCCAAGAATACAAGTTCAAAGCATCCCCTTCGATATGCATTAAAGCAATATACATGTTCTTATCATCTAGTGTTTGAAAGTAACACTTTTGTGTTGCTTTAATTGTCTAGCCTCATGGGTCGCTGGCACTAAAGGCTAAAATCTCAATCTTAGTGTGGGGTTGGTGCTTCTGAATGGAAAGCCAAGAACGCTCTCCATCACCATATCAACCTGATCCACTTGTAGATTTAGGTGCCTTCAATTTAGAAACATCATCCTTCCACAATTCTATGGACTCCAAATGAGGTACTGTTCCAGTTGAGCCATGATCAGGTATGGGTTGGAAATTGGAATTGTCGTCAGGAATATAGGCCTATTTATTTCATGAAAAGCTAGATGGGTGTTGAGAACGTCCCTATTAATTTAGCCTTTGAAATAGTTGCTTATTTAGATGTGGAGAGAATTGTGCATTTGGTTAATGGGTAATTTTGAATCTTATAAACAATTGTAGCTGCTTTATGACCCTTCTAACTTTATTAGACTTTGATTTTACTTCCTTCACATATAGACTTTCACCGGGTTCTTATTATTAGATCGTAATATTTGATTTATTCTTGTTTGTAACCTTGAGCTACTAATCTATCCTATATTCATCTACTTTGTTCCAAAAGATCCAGTTTAATTCTATAATCATCTTGCATTGGGAAACTGAACAAGATCACATACTTAACTTCTAGCAAATCGACTTAATTCTTCTCTCATGGCCATGAGGAAACTTTCATCCAAGTGCACCTTTAAATTTTAGGGTTCAAAGTTTAGATACAAAGGCAAATAGGAGCTAATATTTTGAGCTTGATACCTAGTGGTTCTTACTTAAAGTCACCTATGTCTTCCTAATAGTTAAAGTATGTTGTGTTAGTCAACGAGATATTACCGGATCAATCAAGAGAAATCATGGGATCATTTGTATTTTTGTATATTAAATGTTTGTATTATTGGTGATAGTATTTCCTTTTATAGCTCTAGGTTTGTTAGGATTTTTCTCGTATTAATATCCTTTGTGTTGTGAATACAAATCAAAGCATTATCATAATTAACATAGTAATTAGAGCTTAGGTCTTACTATGGCAGAAAAAGACGCAGAAAACTCCGGATCCAATTCCGGCAAACCCAACACACCGTCGCTTCTCCCGGTATATACGGTTTCCAATACCCAACATAAAGTTCGCGTGTTGGATGGTTCGAAGGTCACATATTCATCATTGGTCAAACTCTTTCAATTGAATGCCCGTGGATACAAAGTCCTCGACCACATCGACGGGACGTTACCTCCACCCAAAACAGATCCTAACCACTCTACATGGCTCGAAATCAATGTTATTGTCTTACAGTGGATTTACTCCACCGTTTCCGATGACCTCTTGGGTCGCATTCTTGATACCGAGTCCACTGCCCTTGACGCATGGAATCGTCTCAAGAAAATCTAGCTGAATAATAAGGGTCCCCGTACTGCTGCCCTCGAGAAAGCCTTTACCAACCTAACACTCAAATCCATGCCTTCTTTGCAACTTACTGCCAAAAACTCCGGGAACTCGCCGCCCAAGTCGCTGATGTAGATCAGCCCGTGTCCGAGAGTCGTTTAATTATCCAACTTGTTAGTGGTCTTCCACCTGAGTTCGATGTAGTTGCTGCCCAGTTGCATCAATCTCTCCTACCTTGGGAGGATTCTATTAATCTTTGGGGTCCCCCACAACAATGGGCTTCTCCACCTTGGTGGGCCGCTGCCACTCCTCTCAACTGGGCTCCTCCGCCATGCCATTATCCTACACAAGCCGGGTAGGTCGGCCAATTTCAATAATCTGCTTGGCAGCCCCCTTCCTCAGGGTATCAAACCAGGACCAACAACCATAAAAAAAATCGGCCAACACCTCAGACAAATTTGATCCGTAGGCTCACATAACGGACTTTGATCCCCTTCAACCGCCTGCCATTGGACAAGAGTTTCAGGCTCTCGTTGTTGATCAAGATAACCCACACTGGAATATGGACACTAGTGCGTCGGATCATTTAACGGATTAGAAAGGTATATGTTCTAACTCTCCATCTTTTACTTCCATTAAATCTATTTTAGTTGGAAATGGCTAGAAAATGCTGATTCTAGGATCTGGTCACATACTTTCCAAACCAACAAAACAACATTCACCTAAATAAGGTCCTTTATGCACCCCATGTAATTAAAAATCTTATCTCCGTTAGGAAGTTTACAACCGATAATTCTGTATCCATTGAAATTGACCCATTTGGTTTTATGTGAAGGAACTGAAGACTAGGAAGCACCTGATTCGTCACAACAGTGACAACCACCTTTACACAGTCACTGCCCCTACTCAAGTTACACTAACTGTTTTTGCTGCTTTTGCTCCCGAATCATGGCATGATCGGCTAGGCCACCCGGGAGTTTCCATCATTGATTTTCTTGCTTCAAATAAATTTATTTCATGTCCTAAATCTACCTGTCTATTATGCAATTCTTGTAAGCTTGCAAAACATAAACAATTGCCTTTTGTTTCTTCTATTCCCCGTACTATTTTACCATTTGATTTTGTGCATTGTGATTTATGGACATCTCCCATTGTTTCCAACACCGGTTACAAATATTATTTAGTTTTAATTAATGATTTTACCAACTACACTTGGGTTTTCCCACTTCGTTACAAATCTGAAACCATCACCAAATTTACCAGCTTTTATACCTATATCAAAAACCAATTCAAACTAACCATAAAATCGTTACAAAGTGACAATGGAGACGAATTCAACAACCACCAATTCCGGCAATTTTCATCCACCAACGGTTTGCAAATTTGCTTCTCATGCCCACGTACCTCTTAATAAAATGGAAAAGCCGAACGAATAATGCTGTCGATTCTCACCCATGCTTCCATTCCCACAACCTATTGGGTAGAAGCAATCCACACTGCTGCCTACCTTCACAATATCTTGCCCACAAAGTTACTTAACAACCATACCCCTACCGCTGCACTTTACTTACGCTATCCTACATATGAACATCTTGGTGTGTCCGGATGTGCTTGCTTTCCCAAACAGTCTTCCACCCGACCTCACAAGCTCGCACATCGTTCATCTCCATGCATTTTCCTCGGATACCCTTCCGGCTACCGTGGATACCGATGTTTCAACCCGGCCACGGGCAAAACCATTTTCTCCCGTACTGCTACTTTTGATGAGACCACCTTCCTATTTTCCCAATCTCATCCGCCGTGTGATTAATCTCCTCTTAAAATCGACCTATCCAATACCGTATTCACTCATCCCACCTCATTCCACTCACCAACTACACCACACAATTCTCATCCTCAACATCACCAACACAACAACCCATCTTTTCACACACCTACGGCCCATATTCTAAACCTGCCCAACCAACATCATTCTCCAACCCAACCAGCCCCCATTCTAACTTCCGCAACCTCTACTACTCTTCCCACTCAACCAGCCCAATCTACCAACCCACCAACCATGGCCCACTTTCACCCCTACTACCGCCCCTCCACCGTCGACTATACCAGCCCAACCCAACATCCACAGAATGATCACCCGCCTAAAGGTCGCCATCACCAAATCCAAACAACCTATAAACCTTTCACACAACCTCTCACCTATCCATCTCACCGGTTCCCAAATCACATATGTATACATTATCTGATCCGAATTGGAAAGCGGCTATGACTGATGAATATAGAGCAAAAATGGAAAATAAAACTTGGGAGTTAGTTCCACGACCTACTAATGCACCCATCATACGTTGTATGTGGCTTTTTAGACATAAATTTAATGCCACTGGGGAACTACAATGATACATGGCACAACTAGTTGTTAATGGAAAATCGCAACAGGTAGGTATCGATTGCTTTGAAACGTTTGGTCCGGTTGTTAAACCGACTACCATTCGTGTTGTTCTGAGCGTTGTTGTGTCTCGCCAATGGCCTATCCGCCAGCTTGATGTCAAAATGCATTCTTGCATAGTGATCTCACTGAGACAGTTGACATGCATCAACCTCCAGGCTTTATTGATGGACATCATCCTTCGTTTGTTTGTCGCTTGAAGAAGTCTTTATATGGTCTTAAGCAAGCCCCTCATGCATGGTATCAACGGTTTGCTAATTACATTATACAATGTGGTTTTCGTAGTAATGCCTGTGAACCATCTCTTTTTGTATATCACCAAGGTCAACAAATCGCTTTACTTATTACTTACGTGGACGACATAATTTTGACCTCTTCCGACAACCACTTTCTACAAAAGATTATTCGGTCACTCTCCACAGAGTTCGCAATGTCTGATTTGGGTGACCTACATCATTTTTTGGGTATTAACGTTACACGCACTAAAAGTGACATTAAACTCTCACAGGAATCCTACGTGAAGGATATTTTGGCTCGCGCAAATATGACCGGGTGTAAACCATGTAGTACTCCATGCGACACTGATTCCAAATTAAGTGCCTATGCTGGTCCCTTGTTATCTGACGGCACCTTATACCGAAGTCTCGCCGGGGCGTTTCAATATTTGATTTTCACAAGACCAGACATCTCTTATGTTGTCCAGCAGATATGTTTATTTATGCATGCCCCTTGGGAACCCCATTTTCAATACTTGAAGTGTATCCTTCGTTACCTCAAGGGAACTACTGATCATGTCCTTCATATTCGTCTGTCTACCCACCTCAAGCTCACTGCCTACTCTGATGCTGATTGAGGAGGGTGCCCCGACTCCAGATGCTCTACATCTGGTTATTATGTTTTCTTGGGCGACAATCTAGTGTCTTGGTCTTCCAAAAGAGAACACACTGTCTCTAGATCCAGCATAGAAGCAGAATATCGCGGTGTTGCCAACACTGCGACAGAGACAAGTTGGCTTCGAAATCTTCTCCTAGAGCTTCATATTCCAATACACGACGCCACTATTATCTTTTGTGACAATATCTCGGTAGTATATCTCTCTGACAATCCCGTCCAACATCAACACACTAAACACGTGGAGATTGACATTCATTTTGTCCGGGACAAGGTTCGCATTGGTGACATTCACGTCTTGCACATTCCAACTGATTATCAATATGTCGACATTTTCACAAAAGTTCTTCCGAAGCAACTTTTTCATTGGTTCAAGTCCAGCCTTTACGTTCGTTCCACTACCGCTGCGACTGAAGGAGACTATTAGTCAATGAGATAGTATGGATCAATCAAGAGCAATCAAAGGATTATTTGTATTTATTTATATTAAATGTTTGTATTATTGGTGATAGTATTTCCTTTTATAGCTCTCGGTCTGTTAGGATTTTTCTTGTATTAATATCCTTCGTGTCTGTGAATACAAGTCCAACATTATCATAATTAACATGTTGAACGTAGTCGCTTGTTTTTACTCATCACTAAAATGGGTTGCGCTTTGATTTCACACTAGTGATTATTTTCTTTAAAATGCAAAGAAATCATATGGCTATATATAATTTTATCACATTAACCTACCGGACCAACGAACAGATATAAAACTAGTTTATGATATTGTGTGATTAAATTGTCCATTGGAGTCCCCATTAGCCGTACTCATATTTTAAACCAACCTGGATGCTGACATGGAATATAAAAAAATGGACTTGGGATATAAAATATTAGGTGAATGAGGAAATGTAAAATATTAGGTGAATTGAGGAAGAAAGTCGATAAGCCATGATAAAAAGAAACAAAGATAAGCATAAGCAATGGTGGCTCTAATACTACTATTCTAAAAGCGAGGTTCAACTTATTCGAAAAGACTTGGTTAGCACTCAGCCACCTATTTATTTATTTGGTCCAATGAAGCATCCACATAATCTATTTAACAACAAACAAAGCAGAACCCATCATCATCATCATCCACCAAAAGGGCATTTCAGCAAGAGACAGCATTATACATACTACTATACGCCCCTCAGTCGTCACACAATATTTAAGCTTCAATATCACTAGCTCTTTATATGTGTGTGTAGTGTGTGTAGTGTGTGTAGTGTGTGTAGTGTGTGTAGTGTGTGTAGTGTGTGTAGTGTGTGTAGTGTGTGTAGTGTGTGTAGTGTGTGTAGTGTGTGTAGTGTGTGTGAGAGAAGAGAGGGGAGAGAGATTACTGACAAAAAATATTCATCGCAAATTCCAGTTTGGCTTCAATTACACAAATGAAATGGCTGGCAATAAAATGAGAATCACAGAAAACACATAGGCATACACAACCAAACCAAGAGCAAACTCAAAATGCTCTCCTCTGCACTTTATTATAATATATATATATATATATAGAAACCCTCCCTCCCTTTTGCATAGCACGGCTTCACACTTACTACTCATCAACAGCCAATGGAACAGATTCAGCCTGGAAACACACAAATTATTCTCATTATTAATCATATATCAATAATCGCTTGGGCTTAGTCAAATATAGAATATATGTGATGCAGGTCTTAGTTACCAATTTACGGTACTTGAGGGCATAGAACATTTCAAGATATCGACGGATCTCAAGCCTGTCCAGCTTTGAAACATGCTTCCAGAATCCATAAACTCCAGCTAACGTCAACAACCTATCCGAGTAGATTTGCCATGTATATCTACAAAGAAAGCAAACAAACATTCACTCATTATGCATACATGTTCAAACCAAATTGTTATTGTTATATATATATATATGGTATAAGAATTTGCTTTAGTTACTTCTCCTGAATACGCTGCAGGCCACCCTTAGAAATGGACTCCCAATGAGAAGGATCTTGCTTGCTTTTCTCAAAGAAATTGACAAGCAACTCAGTGACGTGCTCCCCATGATAGGGGTCGATGTGGAAGCCAGACTTTCCGTGAACGATGATCTCAGCAGGGCCTCCATGAAGAGTCGCAAACGTGGGCAGGCCACAGGTCATGGCCTCCACTACTGTCAACCCAAAGGCCTCGTAAAATGCAGGCTGAATAAATGCTCCCCTGGTGTCAGCAATCACACGATACAGCTCCCCGTTCCTCACTCTGTTCATCTGTGAAGAAATCCATCTGAACTGACCGTTGAGCTTGTACTTGTCAATCAGCTCATGCATCTTCTTCATCTGGGCTTGTTCTTCAAGATCTTTAGATTCCTTCCTTCTGTCACCACCCACCACAACAAGGTTCACCAGCTCACGAAGCCGCTCGTTCTTGGCATACCACTCCACCAGTCCAGTTAAGTTCTTCACGTTGTCCAGTCTCGCCATTGTGAATAGAATCGGCTTATTCTTGTCCTTCAACACACACCTGTAACAACACGATTTATTCAATCAGACCACATCCTAATCCTAATATATATAAATATATATATATATATATATATATATATATATATATATATATATAAATATGTACATATAAATATGTATGTATGTGATAGAGACGGAGGAGAGTACAGGTGTTCTTCGTTCTCAACAGAACTGAAGAGAAGCTCCTCGATTTCGGGGTGGAGTGCTGTGAGCCTCCTCTCTTTCTCGGTATAAGAATAGTAGATCCCCATATCGGCACCAGGTGAAACAATATTGAACTTAGGGTCAAAAACATCTATCCCATGGACCACCCTGTACAGTCCAGGCATTGTGAAGGCGGTATGACTCTCATACTGTCCAACCGTATCCTTGCTGATAACAACATCACTCATATTTAGATGGAATAATTAATTAATTAATTAAGAAACGTAGGTGTGTTTGTGTTTGTGTTTGTGTTTGTGTTTGTGTTTGTTTATACCTTCCAGCAATCTCTTGGAAAGTACTAGTGATGATGAAGTCGGTATGATTCATGGCAATAAGATCAGCTGTAAACTGAGCAGAGAAATGATACTTGTCCTCGAAGTTCTTCCAGTAGATATCAGAATCAGGGTACTTGGTTTTCTCCAGGGCATGAGCAATGGTACACTGCAGTTACATAAACTTACTTTAGTCCTCAATTTTTCAACAAACTCTTGCTGCTGCGACAGTTTCATTACCTGAGTGACACCCAACTTGTGAGCCAGCAAAGAGGCAACCAGATTGCCCTCACTGTAGTTGCCGATGATCAAATCTGGTTTTGCCTGCAGTTCTGCTGTAACTTCCTTGGCAACATCCTAATAATGATATATGCAAGCCATGAGATGAATAAGCAAAGCAGCCAACACGTACATATTAACTAACTAACTAATAAGAAGATGAATGATTACCTCGGTGAAGGTCTCGATGTAAGGCCACACCTCAAAGCGAGAGATCCATTTCCGGAGGATTCCCTTTTCGGTTCTAAAGGGGACCCGGAGAATATGAGAGTGCTCTGAACCAAACACTTTCTCAAGACGCTGCCCGCAGGTGGTTCCGACCGCATCAGGGAGGAGCCTTGTCACCTATTAATTAATTAGTTAATTAAGATGATGATTATTAAGAAATAAATGGTGTTAGTTACTTGATTAAGATGATCAAGGGTCAAGTGTGAGTGAGTGATTTACAATGAGAATGCGAGGCACAATATCAAGTCCTTGCTCCTTAATCCTCTTGAGCATCTCACGCTCCAAAGCAGGAACCTGATCGAGGATGTAAACGACCTGACCGCCGGTGTCGGGGTATCCGAGGACGTTCTCTTGAGCGAAGTAGCCGTGGGGAGAGAGGATGACTACGTTGAAAACCATTGGGATCCTTCCGAGGAATTTCTCTAGAGTGCAGGCGTCGGGGGCTTCGAGGAGGTCCAGCAGCATGTGGATCATCTCCATGACACGCTCAGCTTTATCACCCCAACCTCTCTCCAACCCGATCTCCTGAAACTTATGTTCGAAGTCGGAGTATGGAGTTGTGGCGTCCAGTGTTGATAGGTACTCGGAGGCCTTCCTCAAGACAGATTGGAGGGAATTGAGGTTTTGGATTCTATCATTCAGCATCATCGTCTGCAAGCAAGCACGCAGGCCATACAAATAACACATGTTAGCATTAATCATATGAAAACTAAACCATCCGGCCAATCGATGATTCTATCTATCGAATGTTTGTTTAATTAGGTACCTTGCCCTTGTAGTTGTGGGTTCGGAGGAAATCGAGAAGAGGGTGCATGCTATCCTTGTCATGAAACATTTTGGCGGAGAGGTGTCTGTTAAGGAACTCCACCCCGTTGCCAATAGACTTGGTCAGGGTCGGACGAGGGAAAGACGCCGTGAAGGGTTCAAAATCCAGTTCCAGTACGAAGTTGCCATTCGACCTGCCCGTATGTATTGATCATTGATTTGATTTGATGTATGTTAATAATAAATAAGATAAAGTAATTCCAGCTTACAAGGAGCTAAGAGAGATCTAGAGAGAGATGGATATATGGTTTTACTTTACTTACGTTCCATTAACCAGTTCCTCTTTGAAGTGCAGGTACTCGGGAACACTTAGTTCCTCAACCACCAGGGCATTCACATTCACCCTTACATACTCCCAAACACCAGGTCTAAGACGAATAGCCAGCGCCACCCATGGAGGCTGCACGATTGCTTCCTGTCCATCCGCACACCCACACACACACACACATATAAAAATCAAAATCACTCCCTAATTACTTTAAAATACTAGTAGTAAATTAATTCACACTGTACAAGAAGATCGAAATATATATATATATATATATATATATATGATGGATCAGGTACCTGTGTGCATTTGAGAACTTCATAAAAGGCACCATCCTGGAGTTTGCTCTGATCCTCCTTGCAGATCTCCTCAAACTCCGACATCAGCTGGTGAGGCTTCAAGATTCCTTTTCCATGACTTTCGATCCTTCAATTTCACAACACATAAATATATAATTAATTAATTAATTAATTATTTAAAAAGGAAAGTATTTTTATTAACTAGTTAATTATACCTTGAAAGAACCATCAGGATTTCATTACGATGGGTTGCGAGAGTAGAATCGAGGCGCTCACGAAGACTGTGTACACGGGTCAAAACACGTTCCGCCATGATCGGTAAACACTAGACTGGTTCAAAACAGAACAAATTACCAAGTTAGATCGATCGATCGATAGCTAGCAAAGTATGTTCGATTTTCTTTAGTTTTGGTTTATAAGCCCAAACTGTAGGATGTTTCTGGAGATGGATTGTTGAAAAAGCAAAGCAAAGGAAAGTAAAGTCAATGGCGGCCAAACAATTACTCACCTAACATTTTATTCATTTGTTTAATAAAAATCTAATACATAATGAATTAATAAATGGGATGGGATGGGAGGCAAATTCATAGCTCCAAGAGTACAAGTCTAGAAATAAGATGAGTGAAGTTGAGAAAATATGAAACATGTAACAGACTAACAGGGGAGGGAGACGGGGTGTTCGATATTCATCTCGATCTCTAACAGAAAAGAAGAAGAAGAGGAAGAAGAAGAAGAGGAAGAGGAAGAAGAAGAAGAGGAAGAAGAAGAAGAAGAAATGAATAAAAGCATAGAGCAGCTTTTATATTTGAAAAATATAATACCTCTTTCTACTTGCTTTTTTTCAGGAGAAGAGAAGAGAAGAAACGAAATGATCGAGAGTTGAAGAATAATAAATCATCAACTGAAATGAAATGAAATGAAATGGGATGAGAAAAGTGGGGTGGGAAGGGTGAGATTTATAGGCAAACCAAAATGAAAGTAGACAGACAATAAACAAACACGCACTCTTCTTTCTTTCAACTTTCAACCCTTTCTTTTTCCTTTTTCTTGTACCACCTTCCTATTTTTATTTATTTATGTTTCTACCTTTTCTTATGCGTCATCGTCACATGTTTTTCTTATCAATTCAATACATGAACATGAATTCCCCCCCCCCCCCCCCCCTCTCTCTCTCTCTCTCTCTCTCTCTCTCTCTCTCTCTCTCTCTCTCTCTCTCTCTCTCTCTCTCTCTCTCTCTCTCTCTCTCTCTCTCTCTCTCTCTCTCTCTCATATACATTCAAGTGTACGAAGAATTATCTTTAGTACCTGCAGACACGTT
The DNA here is from genome assembly GCA_024085815.1 of Flaveria linearis. Taxonomy (NCBI): domain Eukaryota; kingdom Viridiplantae; phylum Streptophyta; class Magnoliopsida; order Asterales; family Asteraceae; genus Flaveria; species Flaveria linearis. Next base: position 135,520 of record JABSNV010001014.1, on the reverse strand, counting down.
TCAATTCAAACTTATTTTTATGCGGAACTTAAAAGAATTATATTGCTCTAACTTACTTATTGTTCAACCCTATTCTGTTTTGTAATCTTTTAGAGATCATATTCAAATATACCACACCATTTTAATCTACAACAAGTTAATTGGCACCTAGAAGAAAAAAACCAACCATTGTTTCTCTTCTTGCTTTTATTCTTTACATTTTGTTTGAGTTACTAACAATTAAGTATCAAATTAACGCACTACAGTTTACTAAAGAATGGGGATCCGTTGTAATCTAGAAAAAAGAAAATATCAAAGCCTTAGTTAAACCGCATATAAATATCAAGAAATTCTCTTCACCGTTATTCCCACGCTTTGAATAACTTTTTTGACCGTCACTTATGATTCCAGATTTTCTAAAAGATATTTATTTTTAGTTAATTCCGAATTTATAAAAAATTATAATTTAATATTTGTAAAATGAAACCTATTTGGCAGGCGATAGGTATCATGGTTTCGGTAGATATGCAAACAAACACCTGCATTATTTAATTAGTAACTTACTTGTACAAATAATAGAATAACAAACACCCTATCTATTATTATTATTATTATTATTGTTATGTTTCATAGTCTCTCGTTTAGATTAGAAACCATTTAACTGTACGTGGTTTAACCATAAAACAGGAGACCTTTCCACCACTGTTTTTTCCCTAGTTTCTTATATAATCTTAAAGAACGGGTATATCATATATGTAATAATATAATAATTGATTGATAAATAACCAAAAGTACTAATTACTTTTGGTATCCTTTTCAATTATATATCTTTCTATCACATGGTTATCAGTTAAAACTAATAATACTTCACCCAAGTGATTAAAGTGAAATATTCAATACATGTAAAATGCTCAGGGTTGAATTAGTGGTTTTTCCCAGTAATAAGTTTTTCTTGAGGGGTTGGCGGTGCAATCCGGCTAGAAAACAGATTGATAAGCCCGAATAAAATAACATTTATTATTCAAAACAATTTATATTTTAAAAAAGTTATCACTCAAGCAAGACTTTCGTATAAGGTGAATTTGGGAAACATATATAGGTTGGCTATAGTTTTCAGTTGGAGGAAACACTTCATAAAATCAAATACATTAATTACTCTCTTCGTCTTATAATAATTGTTTACATTTTATTTTATTTTATTTTATTCTATTTAAAAATGGTAGGTCATTTTTATATTATTACATAATATGAAAAAATCAACTTCTGATGAATAGTACTATTCATCTACACAGTGTTTCAGGGGTAGTTCGGTAATTTGCTTTCTCCTCAACTGGTGTGCTTCCTCGACTGTTGCGCTACGCCTTATAATGGTCTTCTTCTTCTTCATTTGACATTGTCGCGCCGTTCGTCGCCGCCAAGGCGGGCCTCGGCTTCCGCACCGGCCACCACCTTTGTTGGTGGTCGTCGTGTAGGCGGTGGTGGTCGCCGTTCGGTAGCCCCTACATTCCGATCGTTACATGTAGTGGTGGGCGACCGACTCTCGCAATGACCGTGTGGCGCCGCCGGCATTTCAGGCGGTGTGATTGTGCCAATGGTTATGGTCGTTGCGTTAGAGAGGGTATGTGGAGGTGGAAGATCTCGGGGAGGTGACAGGTGGCTGAAACGACGGTAGGGGCTATTGCCGGTCCGCCGCCCTTCTGTGGTTCTGTTGGACCAGGCGGTGGCCTTCTGGGTGGGTTTTTCTCCGGTTGGTTTTTGAGTTTGACGGTGACGGGTGGTGACGGCGATTGTCTGCACAGAGAGAATGATGGGAGAGCTGGTGTGTTGCCGCCGCTTCCGGCGACCTTTGGGTCAGCTAGAGGCTGTCTAACGATGTCGGTCCTTGCAACGGTGGTGACGCCTTCTTCTCCTCCCAGATTTTCATCTCTGATGCTCCGTTTTGCTCTTTAAACTCTTCTTTGCTTAGCTTGGTACAACTGGGTGATGCATGTGGTGGTATGTTCTGTTCTATTTGGGCTCGGCTTGCAAAGGAAAAGGAATAGGGGCCCGGTTTGTTGCCGCCGCTACCGAAGCCCTTTGGGTTTAGCGGCGGTGGTGGCACGTCCTTTCCTTCTATGATTTTAGTCTCTTTCACTTTGACTTTGTTGTTTGAACCCTTTAGGGTTCCGACATGGTTGTGGCCTCCGGCTATTGATGAAGCGAAAGGCAGCCATAGCCGCTGGATGTTCGCTCCGGCAACGCCGGCCTTGCCTATGGTCGCTATTGAACTGCCACAGCTGGTTGCTATGGCATCATCCGCTTTAGTTTTTTGATATTTTTTCAAAGGGTTTTATCCCGGTTTAACTAATATGGATGTTATTATCCTATATGCTAATTTTACATTGTAATAAACAATAGTTTGCAACCCTCTTTGAGTTTGGTACAACTGCATAATGCATTCGAGTTTGGGGGCGACCTGGTGCATCCGGGTTTGCTATCTGAGGCCTTTAATTTAGGATTTGGGTCGCGAATCTCTGCTCTATGGATGCTTGCACCGGTCGGAGAGTCTCGATCTGAGACGAGATATGTCGACGATTGCTTTGGGCGATGATAATGTTTGTAAACACATCTGAGCCATCTCAATGTTACTATTTTGTATGTCGACGATTTCATTCTATCTGCTTCATGCTTGCTTACGTTTACTTAGGCGTGGTGGTGGTGTTTGTTTGATCTGAAATTTTTTGTCAAGTCGCTTGGCTATGATGACTTCTACATTTTTACCATTAAACGATGAACATGGCATGGCAAGGATGGTGGATGGTAGGTTTTTAACCTGCAACCCGCCTTGCAGCCATAATATTTGAGAATTCTGAGCCACCAAAAACTTCATTCTGCCTGAGAGCTTTTTTTATTGTTATATTTTAGCCGGATTCATACATTTTAGGATGCATTGACCTCTACCTCGTAGCGAAGCGCGAGCAGGAAACCAACTATAATATGAGAAAACCAACTTCTGATGAATAGTACTATTCATCGATGAATAGTACACAGTGTTTCAGGGTAGTTCGGTAATTGCTTTCTCCTCGACTGGTGTGCTTCCTCGACTGTTGCGCTACGCCTTATAATGGTCTTCTTCTTCATTTGACATTGTCGCGGCAGCTGTGCTTGCTCGGTTGATGCGTTCGGCCCTTTAATGATTGTCATCTTCTTCGTTCGATATTCGCGATGCATTTGGCCGCCAACATGCAGGCGGTGTTTCCTGGTGTCTGTGCCTGTTACCGTCGCGGCCTGCCCCTGGTAACATTGGCACCGTCGCCGATGGTAGCTATTTCGCTTTATGCGTTGCGGTGCCCGCTTGATTGGGTCTCTAGGGTACGGGAGTTGTCAGGTCATCGGCCTTCCGCATCCGGCTAGATTAAGGCGGTGGGTTCACTGGTTGTACCTATCTATTTCCTCTTTCACGTGGCCGACCGACTTGGAAGCTATTGTGGTTCAAATCGTTCGATGTTCCCTGAAATCGGCATCTACTCAGGGGTATGGTCTCTTGCGGCCATTAGGCCGAATGTCGGAGGCTTCCACTCCCTTGGGGACAGCCGTCGCTCGGCCTTTCGTTTGCAGTTGAGGTAGAGCAGGCGGTCGTTTTCATGTCGGTGAGTGTTCTGATATCCTCTTCTTTGGCCGATTGAGGCATTAGAGTTTTCTGATCTATCCTCCTCGGGTTTACGTGATGAATAATCTTAGCTGATGCACCTGAATGAATGGTGTTACCCGATGCATCTGGTCTTATGTCGATGATGATGGATATTGCTCATCTGAGACATTTAGCATGATATTCATCTTAGTTAGGCCGAATGTCGGAGGCTTCCGCTCCCTTGGGGACAGCCGTCGCTCGGCCTTTCGTTTGCAATTGAGGTAGAGCAGGCGGTCGTTTTCATGTCGGTGAGTGTTCTGATATCCTCTTCTTTGGCCGATTGAGGCATTAGAGTTTTCTGATCTATCCTCCTCTGGGTTTACGTGATGAATAATCTTAGCTGATGCACCTGAATGAATGGTGTTACCCGATGCATCTGGTCTTATGTCGATGATGATGGATATTGCTCATCTGAGACATTTAGCATGATATTCATCTTAGGTTTTTGATGATTTGGGTTTTGCATGTTGTTGGGAAAGATGTTATTGATGATGACCTTGGCTCATTTGAGACTTATTCGAACTCATCTAACCTGATGCGTCCTTTGGTTGAGCGTTATTACATGTTGTCCTGTGCCAGGCTGTGATGATAACTGATGATATCGGTTGTTTTGGCATAGCTACCATTAAGGGTTAGCAACCACAACTGAGTTTTTTCTTAGCCCGATCCATCACACGCGCAACGCGCGTGGATGAATACACACTAGTTATTGTTAATTTTGTAAATCAATGGTGGATAACATCGACTCTTTTTTATTAATTAATCATAAATATATTATAATAAATTATAATATGTATTTTTTTCTTTTTGTATTTTTTTATAAATAATTCAAACTATTATCTATTAGGTAATAACCCCGTGTATTACTTGAGTTAAATAAGAAAAAACTAAATATTTATTAATGAAAAGTTAAAAATTGTTAAATATAAAAGTACTTTAATTAGCTGATAAAATATTTTTACTATTTTTAAAACTTTAATTTTAAAATAATATTGCTTTAAAAAAATCATTTTGTTTATCAATATCTCACTGTTTAAAATTCGGGGTTTGTTTTGTAAAAAATATTTTATATAAACTTTTATTTTTTTAAAAAGATTGTTTTTAATATATTATATAATTTAAAAAAGTTTCATTGTTTTAGAAAAGAATTCATAAGTTTAGATAGACTTAATTTGAAAATGTATATTTTTTTAATCAAAAGACTTAATGTTTATTTAATGTCATTTAAAATTTAATGATCTAAAGAGGACTTGGATTTATAACATAAAAAAAGAATAAAATTTTAAAAATTAGTTTTTGACTTTTTAAAATAAAATAATAATATGGGCAGAAAAGCTAAGGTGAGCGGGGCTTGTGAGAATATCATGTGACATCTCATGCAAAGGATTATTAGGTTAGATTTGACTATAATAATAATTCATGCAAAGGATTACTATTAGGTGAGTGGGATTATCGCAATAAACAAGGGTTAACATTTTATCCATATCCTATATATATATATATATACATACACACACACACGTATATATATATATAAATATACACACACATATATATACATATATATACATATACATATATATATATGTATATGTATACATATATATATGTGTATATGTATATATATATGTATATATATCTACATGTATATGTATACATATGTATATGTATATATATGTATATATATCTATATGTATATATACGTATATGTATATATATAGTATATGTATATATATGTATATGTATATATATATGCATATGTATATGTATATGTATATGTATATATATGTATATGTACATATGTATATATACGTATATACATGTATATATATGCATAGGGGCTGGTTAAAATAAAAAAATACATTTGCCTAAAAAGGCTAAGAAAAGATCTTAGCTCTTTATTTGTTGGATCAATGGTTGAGATCAATTTTTAGGCATAAAAGCGCTCCCAAGAGTAGTATGAGAAAAACACTTTTGTTGACTTTTTCCCAAGTTCCCCCACTTTATTTAAATGTTCGTAACTTTTTATTACGATATTATTTTTTAAAATTAATTGCACAATAAATTCAAGCGTTTTATCTTCTTTGATTTGAGTATAATATTGTGATATTTTTTAATATAAAATTAATGTTACAAAAATGTGTTGTTTAATAATAAAAGCAACACATTATGTAATGTTTTATCGTAAGACAACACTTTTGTGTTGTTTAACGTTAACAACACATTATGTGATGTTTTAGGGTAAAAAACATGTTATGTTCTGATTTAGGGTAAAACATAATATTTTGTGTTGTCTAATGTTAAAACATCACTTAAAATTATTCTAAAACTGTGTTGTTTTACGACAAAAGGGTGCATTCAGTGTTGTTCCACGATAAGAAAACATATTATATGTTGTTTTAGGTTATATATTGTTTTACGGTAAAAGATTATGTTTTATTTTGTTTAATGTAAAAGATTATATAAAACAACATAATTTTATGTATTGTTTACAGTAAAATAAAAAGGTAAAGCATCACATTCTAGTATTGTTTTATAATAAAACAACACACTTTATATGGTTTCAATGTAAAACAACACATTCTTTGATGTTTTCATGTGTTGGTAGAATATAAAATAAAACATTATGTGTTGTTTTCACATTATATTTTGTTCATGTAAAACAACACGCTTTGGGTTGTTTTTATGTAAAATAGGATGTTATGTGTTGCTTTCATGTGAAAAAGCGTGTTTTGTGCTAGTTTCACATAAAACAACGCATTATCTGATGTTTTCACATAAAACAATATGTGATATGCTTATTTAATATAAAATAAGATGTTTTTAGCTGAGTTAGGGTAAACCAACACATTCTGGGTACAGCACAAAACATGTTGTTTTTATGTAGTATTTTGACATCTGGAAAAAGAAATTGATTTCATATTAAAATTGAGTTTTGATTGAGTGAAATCAAAAACTTAAAGAAGAGATGAATAAAATCAACTGAGATTAACAACAGATTGAAGAAAATAAAAGAAACTAATTATGGTGTTGTTTATATGTTACCGATGTTAAAGACAATATTACTCTTCCAATTCAATTTTAAATATTGTCATGTGTCAATCCCATATTACTTCTTAAACTTTTTCGACAAATGTTTTTTTATTTGAACCAGCCCCTACTTGTATATATACACACATATATATACATACATATATATATATATGTGTATATATATGTATCTATATTTGTATAGGATAGGGATCAATGTTAGCCTTGTTTTTACGATAACCGATTAACCCAACTAGTGGTCCAGCAAGCAACGTCACCACTGTAACTTAGAGTTACAGTGGTAAAACTAGTAGACCAAAACGAATGTTAAATTTTTTTTAAAAAATAGCAAAACTATACTCAAATTAAAAATATTAAAATGATCTATTTAATGATGTAATTTGTTTAAAAAATAATATTATATAAAAAAGTTAAAAAGGTTTTAAAAAAGGGTGGAGCTTTTTTAAAAATTGAAAGAAAATTTCGTTACATCAATGGTGTAACGCGGTGTAAAAGTTAGTTACACTGGTGTAAGTGTTCGCTACATTAGAGTTAACGGGTTATCGTAATAAACAAGGGTTAACAAAGGAACCTTACCCTATATATATATATATATACTATATATCTATACTATATATAAAGCATATGAGAGGGACATTTTAAGATATCATAAAATTAAGAACAATTACTTTATTTAATGCATAATTACAAGTACTTTTGAGGGTAAAATAGTATTTATAACATTATTTACATATCACCCCTTACAATTAGTTATATAATAACCTTACACTTTCTAATATTTACATAAAATTTTACATTATCTACCCCATAAACCAAGAAACTGAATTTGTTTTAACATTTCAGTTATATATTTTGAAATATCACGTTTAAAAAACTTTTCAAACTATAACTGTGACCTGTGTTTTTTAAATGTTTTGGTGTAAACTTTTTGTTTAACTGATCCGTATTTTATGAGGTACAATAAGTTAATACGTAAACGTACAAGTGGTCATGCAGAACAAATTATTTAGTGTTTTAAATTTTCACTTAAAAACATATTAAACTTTTGTAAAACTACTACAAGAATAATAAAATATTAAAAACAAGCGTCGCATGTAAAATACCGCCCCGCCGCATTGCGCGGGCACCGTTCTAGTATATATATATGTGTGTGTGTGTGTATAGATATGTGGGGAGAAGATAATATGTAGATCAATTGAAATTGTGCAAACCAATAAATCAAATATCAACCACTTACTAAATTGAAATCAATTGTTTAGATTTTTTATAATAGAAAAATATATTTTGGTTCAAATGGTTGGACCCACATACAAAAAGACAAAAAAGAGTAGTTTGGTCTTTTCTCACCCAACCTACTTTTTGACTTTTAGTTAATTCAAATCATAATTATCATTTCATATTTATCAATTTCCATCCCTCTTTTTTAAAAATCTCTCAGCATTTCATTTTCACCACCACAATATATGGTGGCGAGGATTATGGTCGTGGCAATGGCCGCGACAATGGCGACAGTGTTGGTGGATGCGACAACGGTGATGGCAACGACGGTGGGGTGGCCGCGAAAACGGCGAAGGTGATGGCGGAAATGGTGGCGACGACAACGATGATTGTTTGTTTTTTCATCGGTGTTCAAGGTTAGATCTTAGTGTTTTGGTTGTTAAATGCTAGATTTGTAAGTACTTTTTATTAAATACTAAAGCTCATATTTCTTTCTCTCTATAAAAATCTACACCACCGGTTCAATTGTGACGGTGGCGTCGACGATTTTAATCTTTCTCTCTCACTAGTTTTCATGAATCGATGATATTCAATTGGTGTTCAAGGTTAGATCTGGTTTTTTTTATTATGTAGAAACTTTTTATTGGTGTTCAAGATTAGATCTAGTTTTCATCTGTTTTTTCCTATTGTCCACCATCTGTTAGTTTGCGTGTTAGGTTGTAGTCTGTTTTCGTGTAGTCCGTGTCAGGTTGTTTGTGATTTTAAACCCTCAAATTTTGTTTTATAATGATAAAAGATGGTAGATTTGTTAGGTTTTCTATGAAAGTTGATTAAGGCATTAAAAGAAACATAATTTGTTATGTTGATTTGTTAGAAGTTTTAATGAGACATAAACCAACTAAAAAACTTTAACAAGTGTGTTATATAGAACTACACACTTACCCCATGTAGTAAAAAGATCTAAAAACTTTAACACATGTTATCACATTTAACACATGTGTAAGTAATATTTGACAAACTTTTTAATTATTTGGATATTTTAAAAATATCCTACTTTTATTACAAGTGTAACATTTTTTTTAATTGTTAGAAACTAACCCAAAACTTTAACACATTTGTAGTTTATTTTATGCACAATTTTCCCCACGAGTTAAAGTTAGTTATGAAACTTTAACATATGTGCTATAAAATTAACACATGTATTATCAAATTTAACACATATGTAAAGTAATATATTTTGATAAACTTTCTATTCAACATATGCTTTAACTTTTTACCATTAAAATTTTGGTTACACTTGTAATAAGAATTTGACATTTAGTGAACATATTCACATATGTAACACTTTGTTTTCAGTCTTTTGTGCTTCTTATTTGCTTCGATAACAATCAATTTATGATTCTAAATGAAATCTCTGCGGCCCTGCTTCAAAACCCATCTACACACTCTAGCCGCCTCCTTTTGAGCTAGTTAAGCAGGCAACACGGACTGAGACTCTCCCGCCCCGAGACTCTCCCGCCCCTTCGACAACAATTCCTGCACTTGACGTCGGATTTTTTCTATGTTTTTAGCCTTTGTGGACACATCATAAACATTCATTTTTATGACACATAGGTGTGATGTGACAAGTTTATGTACTAGTCTTATATAGCCCTGTGTAGATATATCATAAGCATTGTGGCCTGTCTGTAATTGATAACAAATGCCATTTTATTATGTGTTAAATTGGTAATTAATTAACTATATTTAAAATTGTATTTGTATAATCTAGTTACTAATTATTTATATGATATTTTTTGGCTCCTATTTATATAAAATTAATTGTGATTTATATAAAACTGTATTTTAAAACTAGCTTAGAAATAACTAAAGTGACTTTTACGCATGTGTAAAAAAAATTTAGCACGTGTGTAAAAAATAATTTACACATGTTTGAAAATGACTTACACATACATTTATTAGTTGAAAATTTATTTTTATTGTTGAAATCGTAAGTTTACACATGCGTAATGATAAGGTTACACGTGTAAATATAATTTACATACATGATAAATTACTAATTTAGAAATGTTTTTTAACACATGCTAATATATTTTAAATGTTTTTTTTAGTTTTTTATGATACATAACCCCGTTAGTTATGTATCAAGTGATGTGGCACGTGACGTGTCGTATAACACCGTTACATTTAAAATATAAATGTATTACTCAGTTCTTTTTTAGAAAGAATATTTTTTGAAGTTATTTAACGTCACACGTTTTGTTGCCAGTTGAATAGCTTGGATACAAAGAGACACAAAATTTGAGTGATAAATTTATATTTTTTATGAGTAAATTACACTTTTTGTCCTTTAGGTTTGTAACAAATTTCAAGTTTCGTCCTTAAACTAAGAAAATTACAGTAAACGTCATTTATGTTTAAAAAAGCTTACACTTTTCATCCTTCCTCTAGCGGACGTTAAATTTGACTGTCAAGTTCAATCTTGTGACTTGCACATGAGGGCAATATAGTTTTTTTTTACTTCTTTGATTTAAAAAAATAAAAATAATAAAACACATCTCCTCAATCTCCACCCTAAACCCTAACTAAACACCACCCATCCAGTCCACCGCCAAGCACCACCTATCCCGCCGACCGTCGAGCGCCACCTATCCCACCATCGCCAAGCACCACCCATTGTCACTTCTGTTACCGACCACCACCACCATCACCTCCATCATACCCCAACCTACATCCATCAAACCCTATCCTGCGACCAGCGAACACCACCACCGTTCATCAAGACCCAACCTATGACCATTATGACTGCCACATCCATTATCTCCCAACCTGCAACCAACCAACCAACCACCACCATTTCACCTCCATCACCATGAGATAAGGTATGAGATATAGTAGAGATAAACATTGATAGAGGGGGAATCGCATCAGTGAGCGACGATGGTGCTGGAGATCTCTTCATCACCTTCGGTGCTCATGTCTTCACCATCGATTGTGGCTCCATAGCCTCATATTTACAACCCAACATCACCATCCCTGTATCTTCTGCTTATTCACCCCACCCCCACCCCCATCACCAGTTATATCTCCACCATAAGTTTGTTGCCTCCGCCTCTACCTCCTCCTAATAATACCACCTATACCAAAATGGTGTTGAAGAGATTGATAATTTTTTATGGTGATAGATGTGGGGTGTCTAAAGAGAGAAACGGGAGGGATGGAGAGAGAGAGTGAGAGAGGGGAAAGAATAGGAGAGATGGAAAGTGGCTTTTAGTTATTTTTAATTATTTATAATTTATTCTTTAAATGAAAGGTAAAAGTACCAAAATACCTTCATGTGCAAGGCAAATGACTTGATTTAACGGACAAAATTAACGTCAGTTAGAGGAAAGGACGAAACGTGTAAGCTTTCTTAAACATAAAGGACGTTTACTGTAATTTCCTTAATTTAAAAACAAAACCTGAAATTTGCTATAAACCTAAAGGATGAAAAATGTAATTTAGTCTTTTTTATTTTTAATTATGTAAATAGTCATGTCACATGACACGTCACAAGCAATTTTACGTGTCATGCAATCAAAAATTGAATGGAGTTAACGAACAGTTAGTTCGAGATTGTTACTGATAATAAAAATGAAAATTGTAATTAATATTAGTCAAATTATTAGTTATGATTAATATTGATCAATAATCAAATATTTTAAATTATTAATTTATATATATACACATTATATATATATATATACGCACACACATACACACTATATATATATATATATATATATATATATGTATGTGTTATATAAATAGATACATATATATACATATATATATATAGATACATATATAAATACATATATAAAAATATATATACATACATATATATATGTGTATATATATACATACATAATATAGATACATACATACATACATACATACATACATACATACATACATACATGCATGCATACATACATACATACATACATACATACATACATACATACATACATACATACATACATACATATATATACATACATATATATATGTATACATACATATATATACATACATAAATACATATATATATATACATATATATATACAGGGAAGCATTCTATTGAGAACCATAAATATATAAAGAACTATTAAAAACCACATAAGCAATGGACAAAACACCGCGATAAAATTGGTAATAATAAAAGATGATGGTTTGATTCTATTTTTTTTATCTTTTCTTTTATTTTAACACATCTCTCCTCAATTTTTAGAAAAAGTTTAAAATATTCATATATGCGATACAATGTGTGTGCATTGATGCACATTATCAAAAGACTATAGATATCGTGATTTTTAAAAATTTATCTTAAAAGTAGTAAAATTACAAACATTTTGATATATTTATTTAATAAATAGTATAAGAGTTAAAGTGGTTCTTTCTGGTTCTTTACAGATTTATGGTTCTCATTTGAATGTCATTCTATATATACATATATATATACACACATACATACATATATACACATACATACATATATATACATACATATATATATATATAGATATATATATACATACATACATATATATACATATATACATACATACATACATACATACATACATACATACATACATACATACATACATACATACATACATACATACATACATATATATATATACATACATACATATATACATATATATACATAAATACATACATGCATACATATATATATATATATGTAATATATATACATACATACATACATACATACATACCTATATATATATACATACATACATATATATACATACATATATACATATATACATATATATACATACATATATATACATATATATACACACACATATATATACACATATGTATATATATATGTATATATATATATGTATGTATATATGTATGTATGTATATATATGTATGTATATATATGTGTAATATAAATAACGAAGGGATCAATGAAAACCTTATTTTAATTGAAAAACATAAAAACCAAAATGTAATCATTGATCAATCTTAATCAATGGTTAATATTAATAGTGGTATTTTTTTAAATAATTGGTAAGTAATTACCTTAATTAAACCTATAAAGGTATTTTAGTATGATTTATTATCATAACCTTCCTATTAATCACTATTCTCTCTCCTCTCTCCTTATTAATAATTCTCTCTCCTTTTTTCATTCTCCTTTTTTGAACAAATCATCTCCTTAATTCATATAGGTGTATTACGTATATGTAACCCGACTTCAAGTGGTTTGATGTGAGTGTGTTACGTATACGTAACCGAAATTTAATTTTGTAGACATAGTTACGTATAGGTAACTTGCCAAGTTACATGTACATAACAATTAAAAAGCATCATAATGTAACATATTAACGTATACGTAACTGGCTAAATTATATATATAACTTACGGTGTTACATATATGTAACAGAATAAAAACATCCCAAACATACGTAACAGAGTGTTACGTATACGTAACAACAATGGATCGGGTGCAAAGGGCCGCCATTAAACAAATTTTGAAGAAAAAAAGAGATGATTTAACTTTGTGGTTTATTTTATTTCTTTGATTTAATTAGAGAGATAGTGAATAATTTTAGTCAACTGTAACATCTCGTATTTTACGATAGTAAAAAAATAATAATAATAAATAATAATAAATAATAATAATAATAATAATAATAATAATAATAACAATAATAATAATAATAATAATAATAATATTAATAAAATAACATTAATAATAATAATATATATAAATTGATTTAATAAAGTCCAGGGGTTGCTTTGTAATTTTAGAAACATGTTTTACAAACTTAAAAACATGAAATAATAATGTTTGAAACCCCAGGGACCATTTTGTAAATATTTTTTTTAAAACCCAAACCGCCCTCCCCTTCTCCCCGTCGGCCTCTCCACTACCGGCCAAACTCGCCGGCGAAGCAAAAGCAACCAGATCACTCCATTTTTTAACCGAATCAAACACCCGACACGTTCACGTGGAGGATTCGAACGCGTGCTCAAGTTGAATTTAAAAATCGCAGTGCGATTCGTCCCTGTGTCCTTCCTCACGCTTGGTCGGGAATCCTGACCTCGATCGATCGCACTAACCATATAATAATCCAAATAATCGCGCATAAACCATCATATAATCATTTCTAACATGTTATTACTATCTATTTCACCTAACACGCACGAAATCCTTGAGCTCGATCGACTCCACTGCCGCGAACCTGCAACTTAGCCGATGACCATCTTCGGAGTATTATTACTCAAAATTAACAGAGGGCAATCAATCATGATCACCATACGAAGCTTCCTGCCAAGTTAATTCGATTATTATCATCGTTTGCATCTCGAATCGACTTCAACTCGGCCGTGACCACATTCGACCTGCAACTCAATCCAATTCAGTGTACGAGCATTCTTAATCGAGTTTGATTGAGGGCTTTCATTCTCATCACCATAAGAAGCTTCATACAAGATTAATTGATTTTCATTGCCTATTTCATCTCCATTGATCATCTAACCTGTCGCGGCTATTTTCTTGTTCATCCTCATCGATTTAAACTTCGATCCAGGTAATTAAACATTGTAAAGAACTCGATTTTAGTTGAGTAACAAAAGCCCTATAATCTGTAACGTTATCAATGATGTTTGATCTTCAATTTTGCATCACATCGAACTAGGGTTCATCCGGATTGGGGATTGTTTGAAACACTGTTTTTAAGATTTAAGAACCACGATATGCCACGGCTGAGGCCCTTAGCTCACTGGTAACACAATTGCATCACAAGCCGGAGGTCTTGGGTTCGAGCTTGGCCTCCCTCATTCATTTTTTAGGCTTTTTCGCCTTTAAATAAATGATAAAAAAATCAGAAAAATTATAAAATTTCTTTTATAAACTACCAATAATTTTTGAAAGCATCTAATTATTTGCTGGAATTTATTTTAAAATTTCTTTATTTATTTAGTTATTTATTTTGTTTAATTAATTCATTTTCATATAAAGTAGGTTTTAAATATTGTTTAACGTATTAAATCATTATTTATTCAAATAATATATTCAGATTAATTCCTTTAATTTTTAAAGTTTAAATCACGATATTATAAATGGAGATTTATTTTAAAACATTATAAATTCTTTTATGTAATTTAAATAATAAAATATATCATGGTTCAAATTTAGATTATTTAAAACCTTATAAAATCATATGTTTAATGACTAATTATTCATCTAATATATCATCATTAGTTAATAAAGTTATTCGTTAACTTTTATTTAACTTCTTAAAAATTTATAAAACAATATTCTCTTTATTTGATTTTTAAGGTTTTGTATTATAAAACTTTTATGATGAAATATTCTAAAAGCTCAAAACATTATAAATGAGTTTAAATAATTTTAAAGTCATAATTAATTTCTTTATCAAATAATTAATTATTAAATTAATTATTTCTTTCAAACTTAATTTTTATTTACTTAAATTGTTGAGATATTTTTAATTATTTTTGGACTTAATTGATTTACAATATCTTTATTAACACAAAACGTAAACGATCCATTATTTTATTTAATTATTTAAACCCCCAAATCCCAATTGAAACCCTAGTTCACGTTAAAACATTAAAGCTTATTATTAAGACTTTAACCTTGTGAATATATATTTACGTATTTAGGTGCCTTGTAACGATTCACGTTGGAACGACGCCTATTATTACTCTTATTAATCGTCATTACATACTTATTTGACAAGTGAGTTTTCCTTGCCCCCTTTTACTTTATTTCACACCATTTTGGGGTGAAACATGATACTTACACACTACACACTTATAAACGTTTGAGACTTGTAAAGCACTTGCAATTCATCTTTATATCTTGTCATGGTTATTTGTATGTTGTAAGTGATTATATGGTATGCTTGTGCACTAGGGAACCAAATACACTTAGCCAATCTTATATACTTGTAATCAAGTCGAGGTTTGATTGTAAAGATATGTGTTCTGTAACCTTACTAGCTTATAACCCATGACATGAATTGCTACTTATAATCTTTTCATATTATGTATGAAAACCTTGGAAACTCACCAACTATTTTAGTTGACCTTTTATTTTTATCATGTTTCAGGTAAACCCCAAGTTTAAAGTGGTCTTTTGAAGCTTGCGATAAAACTAGGATGTGGACCTAGTTAAATAAATGAAATGTTATGTTATGTTTGATATTTGCTTGAATGTATTTCATGATTAAGACTTATGTTGTAATTCCTGTTGAAACTATTAATTTGAATATTTCCATTTAAACATAGCGTTATGTGGCTGTGAACAATCGTATTCCTCACACCTCGACGTTTCCGCCGTCTAGGTTGGGGTGTGACAGATTGGTATCAGAGCCCATAACTATAGAGATTTAGGTTATTAGAAATGGTGACCTAGACTATAGTTGCATGAACCTCATAGAAAGATCTTTATACTTTTGTGCTCATATATTGTTTAAATGCTACATAATGCTATGCCTTTTGTGCAATTTGATGCCTTAGCATAGGATTGCCTTATGTATGCTTAAAACTTAGACTCCCTAAACTTAACTTCGACTCTTTGACTCTCCCCGATAATGAACTTCCTAAACTTATTCTCAACGACACGTGGAATCGTATACTTATGCTTATGACTTGGATCTTTAGACGTTATGTCTAATCTATATAAATCTCATCAAGGTTTTGATTTCATGAACCTAAGAAATATTGTGTGACACATAGACACCTGTATTCTGGATTTCCTGGCAAAAAGCCCTCGGGCTAAGGCAAGCGTATTCGTATAAATCTCATTGAGGGAACAGTTACGCTACCTGGGGATTTCTGGGATGAGTGATAAACTATGGTCAAAATACACAAATCTCTAAGGCAAATGAGTCAATTTACCTTGACGTGTCAACGATTCCAAATGGTAATGCGTTACCAAATGGAACCATCCTTTTTTTATCTTAAAAATCGTTGAATCCTTGAACTAGTTTATCATCAAAGTTTAAATACTTTCTCACTCTTAACCTAAATAATAATCTTGTTAATATTAAACCTATCCTACATTTCAACTCTTACGTTTAAATGTTCAACGTGTAACATGTAACGGTATTGAACTCAACGTTTCATGTAACTATTTCTATACCTTGACCAACGTGAACATGGATTTTAATATACCCAAAGATATTGGGAATCTAAACCGTATGGTCTTTAAAACTTTAAACCGTTACTTAAGATTCCAAAGTCCTCTTAAGGATGTGTCCCATAACTAAGAACATGCAATGCTGTAGGTGAAATTCCTACATCTCGGGATACTTTGCTAATTGAATATTAACTTTGTTAATTTAAAGTGGTCACTCATCTCAATGATCGAATAAACTAATTATAACTTTGTTACCACTTAAAAATACGTGTGTCTCCAATTAAACTATGGTTGAGCTCATATCCTGAGAAGTCCTTGTATTTTCCTTTCGATTGTGAATCGAATGTTCACATCTCATCATGGTGTTGAATCATTCTTGTCCTTGATTTCGTCTTCCTGATTTAAGACATCCAAGATTTGAACATCATAACAAATCCTGTTATCTCGAACTTTGACCTTAAATTTATAAGCATGATTTTCCTTTTGGTTTCATTGATGTAACTTGAAATTTCCTGAATTTCTAATTAATATTATTTTCCTTTCATCGTTAAGTCAAACTTCGTACCGCTTGCACAGTGGGAAATGCGAGGGTTTGCAAGTCAATCTATGACTAAGAACACTCGTATCACCTAAATGATTCTATCTCATCAAAACAGGGGTGATTCCCTTACTTTGATAAATCTCTATTCGTTCCGATAAATGGTTACCAATTGTATGTTTATGAAATTTTATCCTCTGGATTAGGGTGATTACCTTATCTTGAGGATCGACTCCAAGTATTCTCTTTGGAATGGCTTTTCACAAATGACATGACCTCACCAAAATAGGATTGAAACCCGTACTTTGGTGACAAATGTTAATCTTTGATTGTTTCCTTGTTACTATGAAGCTTAATCATCAAGATAGGCGTGAATTCCATACCTTGATGATAATTTCATTTTTATGGGTTGTATTCTCTCAAATGAAACGATCTCATCAAAGTTGGAGTGAATTCTGGATTTTGATGAAGAAGTTCATTTCGTTATATTTTGTTTTTGTAAAACTTCATTGTTAAGATAGGAGTGATTTCCCTTACCTTAATGGTGAGTTACCTCATCTTATTTCTATGGATCCTTAACAATGAGTTGGGATCAAACTTTTTGATTGGTAAGTTAATGGTCATATCTTGGGAATACATCATCAAGTTAGGAGTGAAAACCACACCTTGATGACTATTCTTATTTCTTGATCTTCAACTTACCATGGTTGTAATCAAGTGACGAGAAGCATGTAGTAACTTGAAGGGTGGGTGAATCAATGTTGGTGATGCGACCTATCAAGCCAAAGCATGATCTCTGAACTACACCCGATTGTTTTAGGTTGATTTTCATTCCAAGCTTGAAGCATGTAAATACTTAAATCAAATTCTTTCCCTTTATCTTCACATTTTGACTCGATCTAGCTACATCGAACCATTTATTCCTTACTTATTAACTTTTATTTTGAGTTATCATTAAAACCTGATTGCGTAATGATAGCTTCCCAAACAACCTTCCTGCCAAATAAAGACATTACTAATTTGTGTTCATGGCTTGATGAACCGCGTGTGCAAGCCCTACGTGGAAAGCTACTTGTGTTTGCCTTAATCAGCAATATCCTGAATTATTTAAATTTTAATCCAATCGTGAACGCTATCGTCGTTGATCAATGCAATTCTTATTATTGTGTCATTTCTTGGACCATCTTTGAACTCCTTATAACAACCTCTAGTAATCTTTCTGAATATCTTTCCCTTAAAACCACGTTTATTCTGAAAACCCATTGCAACGATTTTCCTCATACTAAAGTTAATCTTTAATCTTAACAAACACGATACTTGTATCAACGTTACACTAATAACACTTTGAACCCTCATTGACATGAGTAAACAAGAATCGATCACCTAGAAACCCGTTAAAGTTACTTGCTCGAGAAGCTCTTATGAATTCCATCCAAAAACATCCGGAACTTATTTTTCATGTTTGTTAAACCGAGTCCCGTATCGATCTAATGTATGGTGTTTCACACCTGACAAAACTTTTTAACCATATTGAACCGTTTGGAATACAAACATTTATCAATTAAAAATTTTTTAAAGGAATGACTTGCACACTTTGTCAAGGAACATATAAGATTATGAACGGTGAAACTTAACAAACTTAGAATCATAGTCAAACTTATTGAATTTAAACATTCCTAAGAGTGCACTCGTGAACACAAAATAACATCTAAGTCTCCTCATAACCTTAAAATTTATTTCTCATGATTAAATTTCGGGACGAAATTTCTTAAAGTAGGGGAGACTGTAACATCTCGTATTTTACGATAGTAAAAAAAATAATAATAATAAATAATAATAAATAATAATAATAATAATAATAATAATAATAATAATAATAATAACAATAATAATAAATAATAATAATAATAATAATAATAACAATAATAATAATAATATAATAACAATAATAATAATATATAAATTGATTTAATAAAGTCCAGGGGTTGCTTTGTAATTTTAGAAACATGTTTTACAAACTTAAAAACATGAAATAATAATGTTTGAAACCCCAGGGACCATTTTGTAAAAAAATTTTTTAAAACCCAAACCGCCCTCTCCTTCTCCCGTCGGCCTCTCCACCGCCGGCCAAACTCGCCAGCGAAGCCAAAAGCAACCAGATCACTCCATTTTTTAACCGAATCAAACACCCCGACACGTTCACGTGGAGGATTCGAGCGCGTGCTCAAGTTGAATTTAAAAATCGCAGTGCGATTCGTCCCTGTGTCCTTCCTCACGCTTGGTCGGGAATCCTGACCTCGATCGATCGCACTAACCATATAATAATCCAAATAATCGCGCATAAACCATCATATAATCATTTCTAACATGTTATTACTATCTATTTCACCTAACACGCACGAAATCCTTGAGCTCGATCGACTCCACTGCCGCGAACCTGCAACTTAGCCGATGACCATCTTCGGAGTATTATTACTCAAAATTAACAGAGGGCAATCAATCATGATCACCATACGAAGCTTCCTGCCAAGTTAATTCGATTATTATCATCGTTTGCATCTCGAATCGACTTCAACTCGGCCGTGACCACATTCGACCTGCAACTCAATCCAATTCAGTGTACGAGCATTCTTAATCGAGTTTGATTGAGGGCTTTCATTCCTCATCACCATAAGAAGCTTCATACAAGATTAATTTGATTTTCATTGCCTATTTCATCTCCATTGATCATCTAACCTGTCGCGGCTATTTTCTTGTTCATCCTCATCGATTTAAACTTCGATCCAGGTAATTAAACATTGTAAAGAACTCGATTTTAGTTGAGTAACAAAAGCCCTATAATCTGTAACGTTATCAATGATGTTTTGATCTTCAATTTTGCATCACATCGAACTAGGGTTCATCCGGATTTGGGGATTGTTTGAAACACTGTTTTTAAGATTTAAGAACCACGATATGCCACGGCTGAGGCCCTTAGCTCACTGGTAACACAATTGCATCACAAGCCGGAGGTCTTGGGTTCGAGCTTGGCCTCCCTCATTCATTTTTTTAGGCTTTTTAGCCTTTAAATAAATGATAAAAAAATCAGAAAAATTATAAAATTTCTTTTATAAACTACCAATAATTTTTGAAAGCATCTAATTATTTGCTGGAATTTATTTTAAAATTTCTTTATTTATTTAGTTATTTATTTTGTTTAATTAATTCATTTTCATATAAAGTAGGTTTTAAATATTGTTTAACGTATTAAATCATTATTTATTCAAATAATATATTCAGATTAATTCCTTTAATTTTTAAAGTTTAAATCACGATATTATAAATGGAGATTTATTTTAAAACATTATAAATTCTTTTATGTAATTTAAATAATAAAATATATCATGGTTCAAATTTAGATTATTTAAAACCTTATAAAATCATATGTTTAATGACTAATTATTCATCTAATATATCATCATTAGTTAATAAAGTTATTCGTTAACTTTTATTTAACTTCTTAAAAATTTATAAAACAATATTCTCTTTATTTGATTTTTAAGGTTTTGTATTATAAAACTTTATGATGAAATATTCTAAAAGCTCAAAACGTTATAAAATGAGTTTAAATAATTTTAAAGTCATAATTAATTTTCTTTATCAAATAATTAATTATTAAATTAATTATTTCTTTCAAACTTAATTTTTATTTACTTAAATTGTTGAGATATTTTTAATTATTTTTGGACTTAATCGATTTACAATATCTTTATTAACCCAAAACGTAAACGATCTATTATTTTATTTAATTATTTAAACCCCCAAATCCCAATTGAAACCCTAGTTCACGTTAAAACATTAAAGCTTATTATTAAGACTTTAACCTTGTGAATATATATTTACATATTTAGGTGCCTTGTAACGATTCACGTTGGAACGACGCCTATTATTACTCTTATTAATCGTCATTACATACTTATTTGACAAGTGAGTTTTCCTTGCCCCTTTTACTTTATTTCACACCATTTTGGGGTGAAACATGATACTTATACATTACACACTTATAAACGTTTGAGACTTGTAAAGCACTTGCAATTCATCTTTATATCTTGTCATGGTTATTTGTATGTTGTAAGTGATTATATGAGATACATAGTTTGTTACAATCATTAACTATTGCTAGCCTGGCGACGTCTTAGATCTTTGGGCCTGACAAGCCTATTGGTGCTACAGTCGATGAACTGCCGACTCCTAGGAGCCGTATGCTTGTGCACTAGGGAACCAAATACACTTAGCCAATCTTATATACTTGTAATCAAGTCGAGGTTGATTGTAAAGATATGTGTTCTGTAACCTTACTAGCTTATAACCCATGACATGAATTGCTACTTATAATCTTTTCATATTATGTATGAAAACCTTGGAAACTCACCAACTATTTTAGTTGACCTTTTATTTTTATCATGTTTCAGGTAACCCCCAAGTTTAAAGTGATCTTTTGAAGCTTGCGATAAAACTAGGATGTGGACCTAGTTAAATAAATGAAATGTTATGTTATGTTTGATATTTGCTTGAATGTATTTCATGATTAAGACTTATGTTGTAATTCTGTTGAAACTATTAATTTGAATATTTCCATTTAAACATAGCGTTATGTGGCTGTGAACAATCGTATTCCTCACACCTCGACGTTTCCGCCGTCTAGGTTGGGGTGTGACAGGTCAACTAATCAACTAAATAAGGAGAGAAATTAGACATTTAAAAGATACCATAATTAAATGAGTGTTAAAATTACTTTATTAACCTTTTTAAAATTATATATATAGGTATATGTAACATCTACTGTTAGGTATAACATTTCCTATAACATATATGGTGGGTTCAGTAATTGTATATGTAACAAGTATTGTTACATATAGGTGTTCCGTATACGTAAAATATGTTGCTACGTTTTAACATATCTGTTGTTACGTTCTAATATATATATATATATATATATATATATATATATATATATATATATATATATATATATATATATATATAGGGGAGGGATCAATTGAAAACCATGTTTATAATTGAAAACCGTGAAAACCAGGGGTTACATATATGTAAGTACGTATTACAAAGTGTATAACTAATAGATACATATATGTAAGGGTTATGTATATGTAAGTATGTGTTACCAAGTGTACAACTAAGAGTTACGTACATCTAACCCATACAAGTTACGTAATGGATCAGCAGCTGCATTGGTAGAAGATCTTACTGATCTTAATTCATTTTGAAGGGATTTTGACTGTTCTTGCAGTTTCTTCCTTAAAAGTGACATTAAAAAGAAAGATTCATCATCATGAAGCATCCTCTTGCAAAGACCTTAATCTTTTTGGTCAAAGAATTCAGAATTAAACAAATGATTCATATAATCAACCCCCGAGTTCTTTTCCAAAATGCTGTCTTAAGAATGTGCAGCAGTCCAAAACCAAACCAGAACCGAAATATGAGAATATTAAACCGAGAACCAGACTGTTTAGCAGTATAGATTTTGTCAAAAACTAAACCATACTTAAACTTTATGCCAGTGATTCAAGCCTAATTTTCTTTCTTGATTAACGTCATTTCATTAAAAGAATAATAAAAGAGAACAAAATCCCAGTTCGGGGTCATGGTTTCTACCCGGGTTTTGCACTCTGATTTACTGTTACTTACTAATGCAAACACTCCCTAAACCTACTCGGCTACTCTTAAATCTACACCAATGTCCATCATGATTGGAACTCTCGACCACTTAGGAGGAATACTTTTACATTTTACTACACACCTTGATAGTGCTAAAGTACAAGCCTTTTGGTTCTTCTTTTACCAATAGAAACTGATAGTATAAGTAGCAAGTTCATGTATGGAAGATTAGAATTTAGAAACAAATAGATAAAGCAAGATCTCATAAGCTTAAACAAACAGATGAAAAGGATATTTTAAAGACACTCTCATGTTCAATAATCAAGTGGGAAATCATGTTCCTCCCATGATTAGTAGCACAAAGAGGACATACCTGTAACAAACAAACCTCAATCACAAAACACCCAAATCAATTGAATCACACAAATAGACAATAATGATACAAACAAAAACCTAATAATCTCCAATGGATGTCAAAAACTAATCATTTCATTCTAAAACAGTAATCTATGAGAAGTAAAGTCAATAATGATGTTGTTGATGATCAAACAATGAAATCGAAAGCAGATTAAACAATCAAAAGGCGATTAAATCAATTACCCCCAACTTGATTTCAAGCGGATGTTGATCCTCGAGATGAACACACAATCCTATGGCATCATATCCCTCTAAACGGACACCCCATTTCCAAATTCGATTCTTCCTCCTCATCTTCACTATCCTCTAGATCGATGTAACTATCAACTAATCAATCACATATGAATCAAAAACTTTACGTAATAGCATAGTAACAGATGAAAAACGATACATAACAATCAATTGCGATGGAGATTCACCTGGAAGATGCTTCAAAACTCGACAATCGAATGAACACTCACACACACACACAAAAGCACACACTTCATTCTTCATTCTCACTGCATCTTCATCTTCATCTTCTTCAATCACCAAACCCTAATGGTCACCTTACTCAACCACTCAATCTCACTACACCCCCACCCACCGCCCCTAATTCTCCCACCACCACCATCACCACCACCATCACCACCACCATCACCACCACGGTCTACCGTCGTGCCCTCTCAAGCCCCACCGCCCCTTGAACTCAGGTGAACCACCACACAATAAACGCCCTTGAACCACAGTCACCTCTTTCTGCAGCCTCGAGCTACTGTCTCCTTTGCCGCCTTGAACCCCCATACCAGATCTGAATGCAGTAGATTTGAGAATCGCCATCACCTTATCGCTAGATCTGGGAATCTTAGAAGTTGCAGACAAATGTTGTTATTGCGAGCGACCTGCTACTTGTTTTGATTTAAAGAGAAAGAAAATGAAGGTAGATGAGATTGGTGGCGGCAGGTGGTGTAGCTGGTGGTGGTGTGTTGTTGCTGGTGACCTGCTACTGGTGGTAGTTGATGATGGAGATGCAAAGTGGTAGTGTGAGGATGTTTGGTGGTGCTCATGTGGTGGTTATTATATAATATAATTTAATACTGTTCATCAAAAAACTGTTCATGAGTTCATCAATTTAGTAATTTCATATTATATAATTCAAAAAACCAAAAGATTGTGTTCACCAAACTAACTTTTGTGGGTTTATATGGAAATCACATCTATGTAAATAGATAAAAAAAAGCATATGGTTCCACTAAAAGACAATAAATGTCTACAGTGATTCATTAATGTAATATACTAGGAAATTTGATCCGTGTTTCGCGAAGGATTAAACCAAGCGGGTATGAGCTCGAGGTAGAGTGATCGTTCCTTGTGGCAGGTGGCAGGAATTCAGCCGATGTCAATTCAATTCTTTACGGTGCGTAAAAATACGTAATGAAAAGAAAAACATTTGAGAATTTATTAAAGACGGACATAAATTTTTTCGATTTTCAACATACTCCCTATAATAAAATGGAAGGAAAAACCTAATAATATAGTCTCAGTTTAAGTTAAAAGGGTATCAAAACATGTTTGTTTAGATTTTTTTATTGTGTAACGTCTAAACTCACGCTAACAAACTCGCGCACTACGACGTGTACCAAACTAAAGATAAACCCAATGATATAATGTGTTTGATTAAGGCACCAGCTAATTGAACATCCTGTCAGGTGTTTTCTGGACGCCCTTTGACTTTTTTCACGGCCCGTGAAGGGCCTTACGGGCCGTAAGGTGTTCGAAATTTAAATTTCGTAGCTTTATCCGCACACGGGCTGTGAAACACATCACGGCCCGTAAGCGTCTAACATCACGGCCCGTGAACAAGTGCCATAACGGCCCGTGAGTTCTCTCACTGGCCGTAGTAGTCCTTCTAAGAATTTATTTTCCTCGATTTGCGTGCATTTTTAAATTTTATAATTATGTGACGTGACGTATAATTTTTTGATTTGATTTAAGATTCTGTATAAAACGTTATATATATTACTTGTTATATACGGTTAGTGAGAAACGAAACAGTTAAAATGTCTTCTTGTAGAGGTAATAGAAGACGTCAAAATGAGTCCTCTTCAAACTCATGAGATATTATAGAAAGTATTCCTGATCCAATAGATAACTATAATTGGCAGAATGGAAGGAACTGGTCTGAAAATGTTATTCAGTTTATACGTAACGGTGATTCCCAAACATGTAGGGTGTATTACATGGGTAATTCCGATATTCAGTTAGAATATTGGCGTGAATTACTTGAAAACGTGTCTTTAGGTACAGAGGTATGATTTAAAGTTTTTTTTGTAAATTTTATTTTATTTTAAAATTCTAACAATTAAAAAAGTTGTAATTTTATAGCATGTTCAGGCGTGGACAAATAGACTCACAATATGGAGATACGAATAAATACGTAGAACAGAAGAGTTGTCGGGTAGTGATCGTTGGACGATTCTCCCATTTGAGTGGTTTAACTTAATATACTCGGGGTCCGTTAAGGGTAACGAATATGGTGACGGGAGTGATTATCTATATCCCGCGTTATGGGAAGTTGATAAGGTAATACTGTTTTCATGTTTTACAATAAAAATCATGAATTTATAACCGTGAATTAAATTGTTTTGTAAGTTTACGTACCATGACTGATGACGAAGAAAATTGGTATCTTTTTAAGATTTCTATGGACTCACTACAAGTTCGTATATATTTTCCATACGAATGCCGACCAAATACGTGTGATGATTCATGGTGCATTCATCGTAATGCCCGAACGATTTTCGTACAATTCGAATCGTACTTTTTACATTTTCTGTCACGTATACAATATTCGCTGCACTCCGGACAAGAAGAAATCGAAGAACTGGTTGTATCCGGTGAAACCGTGTGGCCTCCTAATGCCGGTCATATTGGTCGAGATTCGGGAGTTGTAATTTGTATGTTATTGCGTAGGTTGGTTCAAAATAGATCTTTAGAGTGGCAAGAGTTTAGCTTACAGGATGCTTGCTTTAGATTCCGAAGATTTATGGCAGACGAACTGTATTCTAGACGTATAATTTAAACAGTAATGAAATATTTTATTAAAACATAAACGTTTATGAGTACACTTTATTAAAATCGATATCGTTATTGAGCTGTTGTCATAATATCTGTATGACGAGTTTGGGCTTATTAAGAGTTGTCTGTTCTATAGGCTGGATCCGTATGAAGAGAAATATAATTTTGAACTTTGGAAATTATCAAGATCCTAAAAAATACCCCTATGACGAGTTTGGGCTTATTAAGAGCTGTATGTTCTATGGGCTGGATCCGTATGAAAAGAAATATCATTTTAAAGGTTAACGGCCGTGAAGGTTCTCACGGCCCGTATTTGTAGGATATCACGAGCCGTGAAGGAGTTAACGGGCCGTGAGGCCCTTCAACGGTTGTTTTTTAAAATATGTCCAGCCTCACGGCCGTGACGTCTCTCACGGCCCGTTTTGGTACTCGCTAACGGGTCGTGAAGCCGTATTATATATACGACCTTACGGCCCATTTCTTCATTTACGCCCCCTAAACACACATCCGATTCACTCTGTCACGACCTCCGGATTTTCATCACTTTCATACCACCCACTCCTTACTACGGTACGTATTCAAATTCGTATTTTATTTTTGTATATTTATGTATAAATATGTTAAAATTTAATTTAAAAACGAATAAATTCTGAAAAATTTGGGGGGTTACGCGTGAACGGTTATCACGGGCCGTAACCATTTGGGTTTTTAACAGTCACGGGCCGTGACTGCTGTTCACGGGCCGTAACCCTGCGAACATTCAGAGGGTCACAGGCCGTGACCTAGCTTTACGGGCCGTAACCCTTTAGGTGTTCTTATGATTTTCAATTTTTTTTGCAGATTATACCGCCACGCACACGTTCACGTCCAGAGACCGAGCCTGAGTGTCAGGGTGACTTCCTGGACCCACATACTGATCTTCGTTTTTTTTCGAGAGACACAACCACGGCTTAGGTTGTGGAAGCTGATAGGACGGCCCCTGAAGGGGACCCGCACCATTGACTGGGACGTGCTAGAGGAGGTTGGAGATATAGCACGTGCCCAGGACATCGTTGGGCTCGAGGGAGAGACGCCCTGGAGGCGTATGTTTGATTTGGGATCTAGGAGGGGCTACAGGGAGCTCACTTTTGAGGCTTTGTCGACTTTTTTGTTCACTCCTGCGACAGAGGATGAGGACCCCCGGGAGCACCTAGCTGTTCGATTTAGGCTGGGGAGCAGGAGGTTTGAGTTCACCCTCGCTCAGTGGGCGGTGACTCTTGGGTTTTACACCCAGGAGGAGACGCAGGATGCTTGTTTTTATTCTGACGAGATCCAGTCAGAGGCGGCTCCTTTGGTCGGATGGTGGCCGACGATTTCCAACCAGCCATAGGAGGGCGCCATTAGGGCGAGCTCCATTAGAGATCCGTTGCACCGGTATATACACCGGTGCATTGCCGGCACCATTGCCGGCAGAGACCAGAGTATGGAGTAGGTGTCGCTCCTTGATTTATTTTTTCTGAGGGCTTTGCTTTCACCTAGACGAGTGAATCTTGCTCACTGCATGGCCACCTATTTATTCAGTGTCATTCAGGGCAAGGTAAAAAATATTTATATTAATTCTTAATAAATAAGTATTATCTATTATTATTATATTATAATTTGATTGTTTTGCAGATGGATAGCCCCATTGTTTGCGGCTCTTACATCACCGTCATTGCCTCGCGCTTAGGGTTGTTTACGGACGCCCTAATTGCGAGGTAGACGACGGACACGCCGTCTAGGATTTTGGGCCGACAGACCGTCATGGCCATGGGGATTGCCGCCAAATTTGGCGACGAACTCCAATGGTCCACTAACGGTGGTCGGACCATCTGGCAGCCTATGGTGGGCGTTGGTGAGGAGGAGGAGGAGCAGCCACAGCCGCAGGCACACGCAAGAGCACTCGGCCCACCGCCAGTACCACATGTTGCTAGGACTATCATTCGGCAGATTCCGCCGACGGGGGAGTTTATGGCGAAGCCACTCCATTTGGCGCGCTAGTCCCAAGCCTCGCTTGTATGGATGGCGGATCTGTGCAGCATTTGGGCTACTCGCCAGGGTATCGACCCCCCCTCGGCCGAAGTTGCCTCCGTTTGTCAGACGACCTGGGGTGATGACGAGGAGGCTGCTGGTGGTGATGAGGAGGATGCTGGTGGTGGTGATGAGACATAGATAGTAGGTCTGTATTGTTTTATTTAGCTTTCATGTAAAAAACTTGATAAATTTTGTTGATATATTATGACGTATTTTGGATGACGTTTAAATATTTGTTTGATGATGTATGATGAAACGTATTTATATATTTGGAGATTCTTGATTAACTAAATTAAAAATGACTAAATAAAGAATTGATAAATTAAATAAAAAATGTGTAAATTATACTAAATCTATACGTTCAACCGGGTCTACGGGCCTTAGTTCGAGATATTTTTGAAATCGACTTCCGTATATAACCTCCCAATTATTAGCATTTTCTGTTTTGTACAAGTACCAATATTTGCTCGGAACATGCATTGGATAGTCACCCACTAATCGAATTCTAATGAAATGGTTATCTTGAACATAAGCAATTGAAATCATATGATGTTCACTGATATCACGAGAAGATAACCAGAACGGGAAAAAAGTAGCGGAGTTGCCGATAGATATAAAAATTATAACCACTCGAAACCTGTTAGCAATATTTACCAATGTTGTCCGTCATTGTAGAGTTAATAAGTACCGACCACACATGCTCAAAAGCACTCCACTCTTCATTTGAAAAACTCGCCTTGCAATGTTTACCAATATTTTCCGAAATATGCCGTATGCAAAGTAATCGAACAGCACTCGGAAAAACTTCTGCTGACGCTTTCATCAGAGCGAGATCTCGGTCGGTTAGTTTAACACGGGGCTCCATACACTTTTCTTCCAACGTTGCTTTTAGTTGCTCTAACACCCATCTGAAGTTGGCTTCACGCTCATAATCAATGAATACGTGAGCAACAGAAAAAGATTTCAGGGTGGATGTCACACCAACCATTTGAACAAATGGCATTTTATACAAGTTAGTTTTGTAAGTTGTATCAATCATCAACACGTGTGGGTACGCACGCCATAATGTGTGAGATGTGGGATGTATAAAAAAACCCCATCGACGGTATTTGTCGGTTAATCTATGTGAGGGGTGTAATATATTAATGTTGTTGTAGTATAGAAAAAAAACCTGCATTGGGGTTTCACCAATTCTGGTGGACTTTTTAATTTTTGCCCGAGCGTTATATATGTTTTGTAACACAGACACGTTATTAGGATTTTGTTCCCTCAACGTGCCTAGAATGTTTCGAGGGTCAATATTTTGCTCGGTCAGATTCTTTACAGTAGAAAGCTCATTTTCGGTGAGCCTCATTGCGTATGCATGTCCTTCCAGGTGTTCAGCAGGTTCATGGTTATGAGTATCGTCCACAACAACTATAATCCACCCATCTTTCTTCATCTCGTACATACCCTGCAATTCAAATTGACAGTTTGTTTTTTTGGTGCCACTTTTTCTTAGAGTGGATGCTCCCTTATATACACCACCCCGATCACATTTCAACCAAATTTTAACCACCACACCATTCGAATTTCTTTTTGAACGTTTGGTGACAATAACAAACCCATTTTCTCGCCCTACGTTACTTGCCCAATCAACTAGTTATTCACGAGATGAGAAAACCTAATAAATTTTATATTTTTAGTTAGTTATTACTAAATGAAAGTATAATTAAATATGATATATCTTATAACTTGATTCGTGTCGTATAAACCTCTTTTACCGGAACCAGAACCGTCATTATCACCGCTGATATCGCCACTGTTATCACCCCCGTCATCGTCGCCGTCATTCCCGCCGTAATTGGGTGCGAACTGTCCTAAATAGTTTGAAGCACCCTCATCGTAATAACCGTAACCCTCCTCAGGGTAATAGTTAGATTCCGAACCGAATAAATAGTTGCTATCCCAGAAAGATATCGTAACGTTAAATATTATTTCAAACTTATCGTAGAAATTTGAATTATGAAATGAATTTATAAACTAACGTTTATATAGTAGTTCACATGGAATATTACATCCCGTCACATAATTAACACGAATATCGAGGAATATTACGTCATATCAAATAACGTAATAAATACAAAATTACACGACTATCGAGGAATATTACGTCATATCAAATAACGTAATAAATACAAAATTACACGAAAAACGAGGAATAATATATCTCGTCAAATTATTAAAGGTGAAAATAGACCCGTAAAGCGGTTCACGTGCCGTAAGTGAAAGGGCTAACGGGCCGTGGAACTCTTAACGGGCCGTGAAAAATTAACACCGTGAACACCTTCACGGGCCGTTACGTTTTTGAATGACTGATTTGATTGCCCGACAGTCATTATGGCCCGTGAAGGGCCTTACGGCCCGTAAAGAGGGCGTCCAGATATCCGGATAGGTGTCTTTTTAGTAGACCCCTTGATTAATCGTGTAGTTAAATATATGAGTTAATTTATAAAAGAATAAACAAAGAAAAGAAATACAGAATTTGATAAAATGGACTAATCATCTTAAGTCACTGTTCATGTTGTCTTGTATTTGTTATATAGATAATATAATATAATTATTCAACGCCGATAAAATATTCAAAATTTACAACTATATGTGTCCTCAAAGATAAAATAATATAATGGTAAAATTGTAAAATTAGGTTTGTGAACAATTGATGTAGCGCACGGAATGAAATCGAAGTACTATCACGTTTATTCTGCGAATACCCGTGAAGTTTTTCACCCAAACCCCCAAATTCGACCCAATAGTTACGAATTTGAAAAGACTGAATTTTTTAATTCTCAATAATGTCAAGTGTCTTTTTATATTAGAAGAACTCAATTTAAATAAGCAAACAAACATTTGGGATGAGCCTAAAACAAGCAACCCTAGGCCAAACAAAAGCCAAAACAAAACCCGAAAACTAGAAAAAACATAAAAGTGGCCCCCAAACCCATTTAGAGGCCTTATTTCAGAAAATTAACGGGATAACCCGCCTACGGCCGGTTACCATAACGTGACCCTCATTTCTGCGGCGTTTTGACTGGTAGCACGTCAGAAACGGAAACTTACAGCCCAGGTTAGCCTCATTTTCGTGAAGCGCGGTCTTGGGCCCTCCAAAAAGAGTAAGGCCCGGTATTCAACACTTGGACCCACGTCAGCAATTCTATTGTTATATATATCTATATATACAAGTCACCTCGTAGTTTAAATGATGAAAAAAGAAAATGATGAAAAATGTGCAGATGAGTACATATAAATATATAAAAATAATATTGGAAAACCATGTGCGGTTGGTTTAGTAGTATTATATTATTAATCGGAAAACCATCAACTGGTGATGTATTCTATCCGGTTTGCATGGAAAGACTCCACCGGACACATGACAAATAAGGCATTTGCCTCGTTTTAAGAGCGACTATAAACACCAAATGCATGCAAATGCAATACAAATGCAATCAAAGTGAGAGCCATGTGGCTGCATGCCTCGACAACTGCCTTACAACTCCACCAATCCTCATTAAATCCTCACGTCCTTTTTTCTTTCTTTTTAATCTCTCACAATAGTCAATAAACACCAAACCAGGACCACGAGCTGATCGAGTGTATATATCTTTTACTCTTCTCTCTTCTTCATGTACGTGTCTTCTTTCTTCTTCAAGTACGTGTCACACGAGTATCACATAAGTCACTCTTAAATGCTGACATGAATTTTTCATTTATGTTAAATTAACCTTTTTAATCAATTAAATATAATTAGAAGGTTGGACCTTTTAATTTTTAAAATGAGAAGAGATGTAGAACTATAGAGTAATTTTTGACAGATGGTGTAAAAAAGAAGTTGGGTAATGTATACTTACAGTGTTAAGATAAATAAGGTTTAATTGTTTTTTAAACAGTGAAAATAGCCGTTGAAAGGTGCTAAATATCATTCCGACGGTCATGTCTCACAGGTCGCCATAGGGTTCACCAACCCGCAAAATGAGGTGGGTGGTGTTCCCGTGGGACGCCCGTGACATCGGCCCCTACCCGAGCCCACTTTGCCTACTGCACCCTAACTGAAAGAAGTAGTTAGAATAAATCATTCGAATGGTATAACAGTCGGAACAAAAGTTCTGTTAAAGATTAGCTCGCGACCGAGATAGCACCGTGCTTTTTGGTGTTCTATTATTTGTAAAAAATAGAGATTCATTAGTAGAGTATGCCAAACCAATGAAGAGATCACCTCAGTCCTTCGACTTTGTGATTGGAACAATTTCATGAGAGTTCTCCAATCAGATGTAAATTCTTGTCTTGCTTTTCATTATCACAATTTGAAGCATTTCCAACCAATGTTCTAGCAGTCTCATCTAACTTGATTTACACCTTACTTAATTTGTTAATTGATCCAAAAAAAAAAATTAATATTTGATCCATCTACAAAAGGATAAATTAAAAAAAACATTTATATGAGTTAGAAAATGTACAGCATAAACCCATTCAAAAATATTTTAATTTAAGGAACTAAGGAATTTCGATAGTACAGTGAGCTAGAACCAAAAATGCCGGATGTCTGCTTAAACCCATAAAAAGTCTTCAATAGTATAAAATTTTCTATGCTAACCGAATGTATCATGTTGGGCGCTTTGCCCCTTCAATCCCATCGGGGTGCTGCCCCAATGCAGGGGCCACTGCCCCATTGCAGGTTTGGGGCAGCACCCCGATGGGATTGAATGGACAAAACGCCCGACATGATACATTCGGTTAGCATAGAAAAATTTTATACTATTGAAAACTTTTTATGGGTTTAAGCAGACATCCCGCACTTTTGGTTCTAGCTCTCTATAGATCTTGAAACATCTGGATTTAAATTTGCATTTTACGTACATCATTAATTTTCCTTGAGGTTCAATTATGTGTTATGTTTTGGTTTATGTGGTTGACATTCTTATCACATGGCATTCCTCTACCTTTATGGCTAACTTGATTGGACGACTTCATTGTTAATTTCCCCTAAAGAATTAGGCAATCTAAGGTACTTTCTAAGGATACACGCTACCTTCTTTAACGACATTCTTTATCTCTCTCAACAATAGCATTTACAAGATGTATTATAGTGCACCAGTCTCAGTTAGTGTTGGCCCTTATTGACTATAATCTCCACTAGCATACCACTCTCTTATTGCTCTAGAGTTTTGATGGAGGAGCCCTTGACAGTTGACGCATAAGAGCATGATTAGTGATCTACGGTACCTTGTTTTGACCAACGATTGCCTATGCGATTAGCAAGTTCTCATAATTTGTCCAGCATCCTACTTATTGCTAGTCATAGGATGGCGGCCAAACGCATCCTTAGATACCTTAGTGGTGATTTCTCAGTCTTCAAATTTGCTATGCGTCCACAAATTTTTTTCTAGATTATTAATCTCTTAACCAAAGAATTGTTAATTGCTCGATTTTATACTTTTAACGTTCACGTTACTAGACAGTCGGACACGGGACACGTCCAACTTTAGGACATATTGGCCGCTTATCATTATCTCTATTGCATTATTATTGTTATTGTAATTTACTAGTCATCGTTAAGTTTGTTTGTCATTCAATTGTCATCTCTCGTTTAAATGTCATTAAAATAGTGATTAGCACTTTCTCATTAGATTGTAATCTTTTTAAACCTGGATATTTATATAGATGAATCAAATATAATGGGATATATGAAACACCATGAGTTCTTTCAACTAGCTGAGCTTAATTCACGATGGATAAATCTTGATAGTTTTTGTTGTTGCAAAATAGCTTACTTAGTTATAACAAGAAATGACCTAATTCATCATGATTCATTGTCATAAGTTGCAATTCTTAATATTTAACTAGGGTCCTAATGGGGACACCGCATGGGTTTTTGGGGGTAGGCCGGTTCAAACGGTCACGGTTAGGCCTAGCGGTCACATTTTGGCACCTAACTGTGACCGCATGGGCTTGCTGTCACGGTTTGGTGTAGTAGTCCCCGTGACCGCATGGGCTTGCTGTCACGGTTTGGGGTGGTAGTCCCCGTGACCTCGTGACAACAAAACGACAAAATGGCTGGTAAAGTTGAAAAGCGGTCACCAAACCGTCACGTGGAGGCCAAACCGTGACCTCTAAGGTACGAGGTCTCAGTTTAAGGAACGACGTAGACGTGATTTTGACAAAAGGCCGGGATTCGCGGCACAAACCGTCACGTGGAGGCCAAACCATGACGGTTTGTGCACCAGAATTTGACCTTAAATACCTTTCAACTTAGAACAATCGGCATATCCATTTCTAAACTTCCGTTTCGCAATTTCATAATCCAAATTTTCAGTTTTTAATCGACCTTGGATTTTGAGCTTTCATTCATCCAACACTCGAGATTTTTCAGCCTTCGTCATTCCAAAAACGCGTTAATTCGAAAACAATGTCGGGTTCGGGAGATCATTATCAAAAGCCGAAGCTTCCAGATTTGAATGAGGTGCTATATATCGAAGATCCGAACCAGGTTGAACTAGTATATGTTTTATTATAACTTATTATTTGAAATATCTAACCATTATCTTTTTTAGGAATATTACGTATACGGGAGTCACCCTCCGTGGGGGGAGGAGGAAACCAACCCGTCGAACACATTTGCTCAAGAGGCGTACAACTCTTTATTTGGACCGACAGGTTACGGTGAAGGGTACAGATATCCCCCTTTCAATTCTTACGGGCATGCCCCGAACACGTACCACTCACAAACAGAGCTGGATTACGGACATCCCCCGTACCAGTCAGAACTAGAAATTACACATGTGTCGGATACTTTTAATGGGAATGACACAGATGAGAGTGACGGTTCGGTTCACCTCAAAGAAAACCATGGGGACACCGCGAAGCATGATGGGGATGAGGATCGGATAAGAAAGGCTACGGTTTCTTATAAAACCAATCAAGTACGAAGAGTTTTTATTCTTTTGTTTATTTTATTTTTTATTTGTTTTATATATTTTTTTATGTCTAGCTTTATCATTTTTTCAGTATTTTGATTCTCGTGAGAACTTGGAGAAGTGGGCTAAAACGAGAGGACGCGAGCATGGGTGCGTCATTGTGGTGGGTCGGTCACGAAAAAAGGATGTGTAACTAATATGCAATCGTAGTGGTGAACCTAAATTCACTGGCACAAGTAGACGTACCGGGAGCATAAAGAAAGGATGTCCCTTTAAACTCGTATGGAAGTACATAGGAAAGAGTGACAGTTGGATGTTAGAGGTGAGAAACGAGACGCACACCCACGATCCTGTTGTGTACGAGGAGGGCCATGCGCATCTTAGGAAGATGACCGCCGAAGAAATTGATCTTGTCGAGAAATTACACAGGCAGCACGTGCGGCCACGACATATCCATTCAGCCGTAAGGGAGCAGTTTCCCCACAGCGTGTGTGTTGTTCAATACATATACAATCTGACGTCAAAGTTTAGGGCTGAGGGGAGAGAAGGCATCACACCAATGCAGGAACTTGAAAACCTGCTACAATCTAAAGAGTTCGTGTATGAAACACGAACGAATGCAACTACTAAGGCCGTGGAAGATGTTTTCTTTTGTCATCCTACTTCGTATAAAATGTGGCGCGCATTCCCGCAAGTGATGTTGATAGACACGACGTACAAGACCAACATGTACAACATTCCGTTTGTTCTGGTTATTGGCGTTACGTCGACGTCGAAGTCGTTTTGTATCGCGCATGCATTTATATCGAGGGAACGGCAAGACAACTTCACATGGGTACTGGAGCAGATCGGAGATATGCTCGATGGGTGTGTGGAGCCACGTGTTATTGTCACAGACAGGGATCTGGCCCTGTTGAGTGCGTGTGACACAGTGCTCCCGAGTGCTACTAAAAACCTGTGCAGGTGGCACGTTCGGGAGAATATCAAAAGACGGTGGAATATCCTTTTCAAAACCGACATGTGGAAGGATTTTTCATACTGGTGGAAGACCTTGTGTTCGTCTCCCACAGAGGCAATGTACGATTACAATTGCAGGAAGATGGAAGAAAGGTTAAATGAAGATGGTAAAAGTGGTAAGAATTTCATATTTATTTTTACTCTAACAATTTATTTGTTCATTTTCTAAAGTTTGTTATTTTCTTTCAGAGGTATGGGAATATTTGGAATAATTGGTTGGTGCCGTACAAAGAGAAAATTGTTACTTGTTGGATGTACGATCGCCTTAACTTTGATGAATTTACAACTAATCAGGTTGAGGCCAACATGCCAACTTCAAGAGTTACCTCACAGGGACCAACAATACGTTGCACACACTTGTCGGATATGTTTGTGACCTCGTGCGCGGCCAGGAGATTGAAATTTGTAAAACATTCGAGGTGTCCCGTGTGAAAATTAAAAAAGACCATCGCCTTGTCATTGTTTTCAAGATTACATTATAAAGTATCAACTTTTTGCCTTAGCCTCCTTGAATCAGAGTTGACGAAAATGGAAATGATTCAGGGTCTGGGGGTTCATGTGGACACCAGTTGTTCACGTCCATGGGCTTGCCATGTGCTTGTCGTTTGGAGATATACGTCCGAGAAGGTTACATTTTTCTTAATACATTTTTTTACTGTTGTCACACGATTGCATATTTTTCACTAATAATTTAACCTTTAAATCCAGTCACAAGTATTCCACTCGATGCGGTAGATCCACACTGGAGGAAGCTTGATTTCGAGCCAGCGTACGTCGTGCCGCCTGAACCCGACTACGATGTGAAATTTGATGACTTGAAACAAAAGGTTATGTCGTCTCCCAATCCTCAAGTAAAGAAAAAATTGTTTAACAAAGTATTTGACTCTTTGTTTAAGAGTAAGTCAAAACTTAAAGAACCTGAGGTGCATCATGACCGACGTGGTCGTCCAAATATTAAGGAGCAACAAAGAAGAGCGGACTCCAATACATCACAGTATGAGGCTGCTAGATACAGCTCCTATACTTTCTCGCAACAAATTATGCCTGACCCGGCGAGGCATAGCTCATATACCCCTCAGTTTAAAATGCCCAATGACCGTTCTAATAAGGCAAAGGCTGCTTCAAATGTACCGATTACGGGAGCTGCCCTAGGGTTTCCTTTAATATTGAAACCAAAGGACGTGACAAAAGTTATGAAGTTTAAGG
Organism: Flaveria linearis; assembly: GCA_024085815.1. Taxonomy (NCBI): domain Eukaryota; kingdom Viridiplantae; phylum Streptophyta; class Magnoliopsida; order Asterales; family Asteraceae; genus Flaveria; species Flaveria linearis. The sequence goes on along the minus strand of JABSNV010001014.1, from coordinate 97,507 downwards.
ATCAGCT
>JABSNV010001014.1:65000-95000 GCA_024085815.1 Flaveria linearis | reverse complement strand
TGTGTGTATGTATGTATGTATGTATGTATGTATGTATGTATGTATGTATGCGTGTGTGTGTGTATGTATGCGTGCATGTGTGTATGTATGTGTGCATGTGTGTATGTATGTGTGTATGTGTGTATGTATGTATGTATGTATTAATAATATTGGTAATATATTAGTAATAATAATAATAATATTAATATTAATATTAATATTAATAATATTAGTAGTAGTAGTAGTAGTAGTAATAATAATAATAATAATAATAATAATAATAATATTAATAATAATAATAATAATAATATTAAAAAAACCAAGAGGTCACGTGGAGGCCAAACCGTGACCTCTTGAGATATTTTTTGAATCTGACTTCTCCTCGATTAGTGCACCTGCCACTCGAGTACCGTGTGTGTAAGAGGTCACGTGGAGGCCAAACTGTGACCTCTTCTGCCTAAGAGGTCACGTGGAGGCCAAACCGTGACCTCGAAGATACTGATGTCTTCTTCAACCGTTCGACACCCCATTTCCACAAACACAACCACAACCACCGCCGCTCACCACAAACACAAACACAAACACAACCACAAACACAACCACAACCACCGCCGCTCACCACCGCCGCCGCTCAACCGTTCGAGGCCAAACCGTCACCGCGAGCCCTCCCCGTGACACATTCATCTTCCACCACCACCGCCGCTCACCACCACCGCCGCTCACCACCACCGCCACTCACCACCTTCGCCGCTGACCACCATCGTCGCTGACCACCATCGCCGCTCACCACCACCACCGGTCACCACAACCGCCGTTGCACACCACCACCGCCGCTGCACCACCGCGTTTTCGATAGGTAATTTACGGGTTTAAACCATAGATTTGATAGTTTTTCTCAAATAGATTTGATAGTTTTCCTAAATAGATTTCATAGGTTTTCCCAAATAGATTTAATAGGCTTTCCCAAATAGATTTGATAGGTTTTACCAAATAGATTTGATAGGTCTTCCCAAATAGATTTGATAGGCTTTCCCAAATAGATTTGATAGGTTTTCCCTTATAGATTTGATAGATTTTCCCGTATGTGTAACGTAGTTTGTCGATGGTTTATTATTATTATTAGAAATAATAATAAATAATAATAATAATAGTTATAATAGTAATAGTAATAATAGAAATAAATAATATTAGTAATAATATTAATAATAATAATAATATATAATAATAATAATAATATATTAATAATAATAATAATAGTAATAATAATAGTAATAGTAATAATAATTATAATAATAATAATAATAATAATAATAGTATTAGTAATAATATTAATAATAATAATAATATTAGTATAATAATAATAATAATATTTAATAATAATAATAACAATAATAATAATAATAATAATAAATAATTATAATAATAATAATATTAGTATAATAATAATAATAATAATAATAAATAATAATAATAATAACCGTCAACCATTAATTTTATAAACATTTTAAATAATGATAAATACGTTTTTTTTCGCAGATATAGATGCCGACGATGCTTTTATCCCCGGCATTGATGACTGCCCGACGCTGCAGTTCGAGCAAGGGACTACACCGTACGAGCGGTTCAGGACCCTGAGAGCACGTGTGCCAGCACCGGGGACCGTCCTGTCAGAGGACTTCTTACAGTTCGTTGGAGAGCGCGACCGGTTTTTTGAGATCATCGGCGAGGACGGCCCGTGGGAGCAGCTGTTCCGGATGTCCGACGATGCCCATCGAGAGCTCACCGTGGAGTTCTACTGCACATTCAAGTTCCGTCCACGTGACCAGGGACTTGCGGAGCTGGACGAGGACGACATAGCGGACGGTCGTGCGCCCGCGGAGGTTGCTTTCCAGTTGTTCGGGGTCCTCCACCGCATGTCACTTAGGCGGTTCGCTGTCGTCAGCGGCCTCTACACGGAGGAGGAGACCCGACAGCCGATGCACACCACCGCCTTGATCCGCGGGCCAGACGACTCCGATCAGGTCTGGTGGCCTGCGATAGGCGACGGACCATACGGCGGTGATACGAGGTCCTCTCATATACGAGACCCTCTGTATAGATACATTCACCGACTCATCGCCACGTCCGTCGCTGGTCGTGATGTGGGGACCGACAGGGTCAACGCCGCCGACCTTTTTTTTCTTCGGTGTGTACTCACACACCGACACTGCCACCTCGCGCACGCCCTCACTGATTATTTTGCTAGTTATTATCATCGGCAGTCGCGAGGGGTGTTAGTGGGCGGGAACATCGTTTCCCGGATCGCTCGGGGCCTGGGGTACGCACAGGCCATGTCTCAGCTCCCGCTACCTCCGACTCCTGTGCGCGTGGCCGGCCGGAGCACCGCCACTGGGATGAGGATAGTTCGGAGGTTCCCCGACGGCACGTGGCACCTGCTCACCAAATACCAGGAGGTCGTGCCATGGGTGCCCGAGCCGTTGGTGGACCCACCCAAGCTGGCGGGGGCTGAGGTCCACCTTTAGGACGCCCACGAGGCCCTTGGCGGCGGGGAGGATCAGCCCATTACCCCGCCGCACGACAAGGACCCGCCCCAGCATCCCCAGCGCGTGTACCACGCCGTGCGACTGCCTGCTCATGTTCTTGATATGATTCAGGACACACGAGACAGGGTCGCGAGGCTGGAGGATACGACCGCGAGGCTGCATGATACGACCGCGAGGCTGGAGGATACGACCGCCAGGCTGCATGATATGATGGACTGGGTCATCCAGCACATGGTCGCGGACTATACCGCCTCGGGTACGCCGTTGTTGTCACAACCACCGAGGCGGTTAGACCATGACGGTGCTGGCCCATCTGGCGCGGGCGGGTCTGGTCAGGGCAGCGATCCGGGGATGATGGATTAGATAGATATTTTGTTTGTATTTTCTTTCTTTTTGTATGTAAAAACTCGTTGTATATATATATATGTATATGTGCAGTTTCAGTTATGATGATTTGTATATTTGGTTGTGTTTGTTTGGTTGTGTTTCTTTGTTTGTTTGTTTTATATTTGCAATGTTGATAATGTTAATTGTATATGTTTGATAACAACTGATTTTTACGATTAGGTTAACCATATGATAAAATAACAACCAACTTGTTTAAAAAATAATTAAACGCAAAAATTACTTGTAATATGACCATGAGTTGCAGCAGCAGGGAAACCGACCCTGCATAACCAGTTTTCCAAAGAATCTGCGCTGCGTTTTGTCTCCACAAAGATTAAAGTCAACGCGTTCTGAATCAAGATTAAAGATAACAGATTACAAAGACTAATTAAGCAGATTAGAAAAAAAAGATGAACTGAATCGCACGTTTGTTAATGATTAAAACCATAAAATAGTGTTTCTTAATGATTTAAAAGTATATAAACCTGAGGATAAATCGGTGAAACTAGTAATCGATAATCAATCATCATTTGTACAGACTAATAAACCATGATGACGTCAGAAAAAGGTAGACCACACCACCGGACCATGGTGCAAGATCCTAGTGCCACAACCCTATCTCTCCCCCAACCATCCTTCTCACACTACTTCTACTAGCTAATTACTAAGGTGAGTACGTTAATAAAACTAAAAGTAATAAAGTACCTGGATTCTAGCACGACTAACATCCGCAATCTTTTTGCTTTGAAACAAATCCCAATGTTTTCCTTTAACCGACGTATGAAACTTCCAAGCTGCTTCAGATGTTGTAAAGTTCACAAACGCATATCCGGCATTCAAACCATGCCTGTACGTATATATCAACGTCAAAACTTAGCTTATATATATATATATATATATATATATATATATATAGACATGTAGTATTTACACCATAAAAATTAATAATAATATTATTCAGATAGATACCAACTTGAAATCAATCGGAAGATACACGAAATCAAACTCCGATTGAACGGTGTTTCCCGCCTTTTCATTCTCAAGTTTACAGTGATAAAATTAAAATAAAAAACAATGTTTAATGCTTAAAAAAAATAATAAAAGCAATATGTCACGGTTTGGCCAAACCGTGACATATAGCCCCCCCCCCCTCACAATCAATTCCCCATAATTACATACCCAATCATTGACTGCGGATCCCCAGATATAACTGTCACGGTTAGGGCAAACCATGACAGTTAGGTCTCACACCTGACCAAGCGGTCACGGGGAGACCTAACCGTGACCGCTTGGGTCGGTTTTCTCCAGGAAAACCCTGCGCACAATCAATTCCCCGTAATTACATACCCAATCATTGACTACGGATCCCCAGATATAACTGTCACGGTTAGGGCAAACCGTGACAGTTAGGTCTCACACCTGACCAAGCGGTCACGGGGAGACCTAACCGTGACCGCTTGGGTCGGTTTTCTCCATGAAAAGGCGGTGCGCCTAAAATTTCCGTTTAACTATCATAAATTAAACTGTCTAACATGTATCACATTTCGAGTGTTTGTTAATGATGATTGATGGTGTTGATGTTGGTGTTGGTAGGTTGTTTAATAAAGAGAAAATGGGCAACTTAACTTGTGTATTTCTAATTAATCTATTTTTATGTAATTAAATGGACGTATATAAAGTTAAGAAGATGATCATGAATTGACTCTTTGATGTGAAGCAAGTAAACTATTTATATTGTACACTTTTTGTTCAATTAAAGTTGAAGTTGAAAATAAAAATGGTGCGTTTTTATTTATAAAGAAAATCCAAAGAATAAGAATATGGCATGATTCCAGTGGATAACGTTTGTATTAATTAATTAGATGGCCACCAATCAAGGAAACCACCTACTTTGTAATTTAATTTATAAATCAGTGGTTATGAAGTTAATGATGGACGCTACTCGCTTAAAGCCCACGCTTTCTTGTGACATGCCCCAGGCTGTCTACCCACCCCACTATCATTTCATTTCATTTCATTTTAATTCATTTATTCACATCAATATTCAAAGATAAACCTATAGCTACGTACAATATATTGGTTTTCAGAAAATCACAATATGTTATCAGGTGTAAAAGCACCAAAATATATCACATATGTGGATCCCAAACGTGGACGTTGTCTTGTAAAGATCGATCGAGTAGGATATATATCCATTAATGTTAATCATATAACGTTGAAATTGGTATTTGTTATAGTCATAACCAACAAGGTGAAGTCGTCTGGTCATTGAAAAGGACAATGTACCTGTGACAGTGACTACATACCAAACAACTTGTTCTTGAACACTACAAATTAAGTTCCATGACATTAGCCAACACCTAAACGTAACATGACCACACAATACACTAAACAAAACTAACTAGACACACCAATCAATATTTGTAAAAATTAAAGTGCATGAACATTTTCTTACTCTTTAACCTGCCATTTTTCTGAATTGTGATCGATATGTCACAGTTATTTGCCGTCTTAGCTTTCTTCTTTGGCCTTCGGTACTTAATATTGAATTTGAGGATTCATGTGTTTTCTGCTGGAAATATATGCCCAAGACTCAACGTGCAACAATTTTGTCACTAATATAATCTCCATAGGTCTAAGCAATTATTTCACATACGTGTTTAAACTTGTTGGCTTTGACATGTGTACCCGGTTGATGTCAAGTGTATTATCATTAAGTTAAATTATATTATTAAATGAATCGCTTTCATGTAGTATTATAATACATGGTGGAGCGTTTACTTGGAGAAGCTCTAAGCAAAATTTAGTTGCATTACCCATAATTGAGTCTAAATACATTGTTGTTTTGGCGGCGGCAAATGAGGTGGCTTGGATGAAGAAGTTTATCACTGATCTTAAGCTAGTACCAAGCATCGGGAGACCCATCAAGATATTTTATGATAAATCTGGAGCCATAGCTCAAGTTAAGAACCTAGAGCTCATGACAAAACCAAGCATATTCAAAGGGCATACTAATCGCGTAACTATAATTCAATGTTTATTTGACCTAAAAGCGTGAATTTACATTGTCAGTGTTATGGAATAAGTTCACGTTGTGTATGCTTGGTTTGTAGGCGTCCATAGTTTAAAGAATTTTATTTTAAGGCAAAGGAGATAAAACACAAAACTACAAGGACCGAAGATGTAAATATTAAAAGTTACAAAAATGCACGTTTGAATGGGCACTGGTGTTTAATATGATGAGTATGGACAAAGAATACGCCAGTTGGTGTATGAGCGATGTATAAATGACATATTTTGGAAAAGGAAATGAAAGTTGGGCGGATGAAGGTTGTTGTGGGCGTATGATACACTTAGGGTCGGAGTATCATACGCCGGTCACCAGTAGACACCTGGATTTTGGGAAATTTCAAGTTTATTTAAATCAATAGAATCCTAATCTAAAAAATAAATTTTCCTACATGAAATTGGTTGAATTCAAGCTAATTTGGATGTATTCAAACCTTCCAGTTCACCATAATTCATCCCGAGTCATCATCCAAAGTAATTATTGAAGATTTTTCATGTTGATGTATGGCTAGCTCACATGTAATCACTTTCGGGTTAATCATTCTTGTTGTTGTGAAACATTAACCTCATAAACATGTTCCTCATTTCTTATGACAACATGGTCGTCATCCATCAATATCATGTAGTAGGAATGATCGGTATTTATAGGTTCATTATTCATAGATTCATGATCCCTGTTCAATATAATTCTTGTAGGATCATCATCCATATTTTCTCTTACTTCAGCTACTTTGTTGGTCTCAACATCATTCACCACCTCTTCAACTTTAGCTTTTTTGTTGTTCTCAACATCATTCACCACCTTTTCAACTTCAGATTCTTTATTGGTATCAACATCTTTCTCAACATTAATCCCCACTAAGTGATCTGTTTTAGTCCCCTCAGACCTAAATTGTTCTTTTCTATTCAACTTTAATTGGGGCTCAACATCCTTCTCAACATCATCACCACTTAACTCGTTGCCTGTTAGTGGCCATTCACGAATAAGTAATCCTGCATCTAGGATAAGGCTTCTGATGAAATGTATTTGATTGCTGGCATTTTAATAGGATTTATCGGTGCTCCATGTCTCTTCTGATGCTCATGCGTATAAAGAACCTAAATTTTTTATGATTAATAATTTTATTTTCGTAAGTAGAAACATATGATTGCGTAATTAAATATAAGATATTGCCTAATTAAATATAAGATATTGTGTAATTAAATATAAGATATTGAGTAATTAAATATAAGATATTGAGTAATTATAAAATAATAAACTAACCACAAGAATAGAAGAGGCTCATTCCATGGCTAAGTGAGTTTCCAATCTGCCTTTGTGTTTTTTAAACATTCTATTACATAGCTGCACCAGTCCATATTCGGTATTTCCTTCTCGTCATTAATTTTCACAAGGATCCGTTGATTTATAGTTGACTTTGTGATGAATCCCACTATTATGAAGAAGACAACAATAAAGTGTAGCTTGAAAAGTTTTACACCTTTTCTTTGTTGTTTCATTGCATCTAAAACATTGACAACAGTGATTTTTGAGGTTTGAAATTGAACTTTAAACTTATCTGTTGGTGTGTTAAACCCCTTTCGTGGTTTATTCTTTTCAACAACCTTTGTATTTCCTATTGGGATTCCAAGAATCTCATAAACCTTGGATGTTGTAATTTTGAGATGATGGTTTCCCATATTCAATTCATTTATCTCATGATCATATTCAGGATAAGCTAATAAACCAAAGATATTGGTATGCTATCTATTTTCATGTGTAGTATAGAACCAATGTCAAACTCTTTTACTGCAGCTTCTTGTGCATTAGTGAATTTTTGGATGGCGTCATACAACTTTTCTGGGGAGCTACGCATGGGCAGTCTCCTGTTGTTGTAGTTAACAAATTCTTGTCTTCTTATATTTTCTTTTAAATTTATTTTTAACCTTTTTCACAGGGGATTCAAAGTCGTCATCAGAGTTGTTAACTTTTTTAATTTTTTGGTGGTGGATCTACATAATCATCATTATCTGATTCATTGGATCTTAACCTTTTTTGTATTTTTCCATCTTTCAAATTACGCAAACACATTCAGAAATTACGCAAAACATATTAGAAATTACACAAATACAATTAGAAATTACGCAAACAATTTCACAAGTTAGACAAAGTATAGAATAGATTATATAAGTTCTCAAAACATATAAGAAGTTACACGAAGTCTATAGTCAAACTAACCTTTATTTGCGTCCTTTTTAGTATGGTATCGTATTAATTTGTTCGCTTTTCCCTTTAAACATCTTTTTAATAGTGAGTTAACAATGTACAAAATTGCATCAATAATCAATCATTATAAAACATCCAAGATTGTAAGTATATGATCAAGGTCCTATAAATTCCTCATAGAATGAGATTGAACATGCCTGCTTCGACTTTGTTTTGAACTTTCTTCACGATTATCGTTCTGGTTTTTTTTAGAAAAGGTTATATTTTCGGGTATTCGATACCTGTAGTTGGTTAACTTGAGTATTGTATAGTCAATAATCACGCAATAGGAGTTAATGAACCTCTTCGTTAAATGATCTATTTAATGATGTAATTTGTTTAAAAAAATACATTATACAAAAAAGTTAAAAGGTTTTAAAAAAGGGTGGAGCTTTTTCAAAAATGGAGGGAAATTTTGAAAATTTTGGAAAAATCGTTACATCAGTGGTGTAACGCGATGTAAAAGTTAGTTATACTGGTGTAAGTGTTCGGTACATTAGAGTTAACGGATTATCACAATAAACAAGGGTTAACAAAGAAATCTTACCTTATATGTATAATATATATATATATACACATATACATATACATATACATATACATATACATATACATATACATATATATATATATTGTATATATTTATGATTATATGCATATATACACATTTGCAGTTCCACGTGTATCTAGTTAGTTCTAATATGATTAATGGAATTACAAATTTATCACTGGTTTCCAGGTTTGATCAAAAGTATTTAAAGATTACAAATATTGTTTGTTACTTTGACAAACCTCATTTTATTCACAAAATCCTTCTCTGTGATATATTTATTTTATATATATATATGTGTGTGTGTGTTTGTATATATATATGTATGTATATATATGTATATATGTATATATATGTATATATGTATATATGTATATATGTATGTGTGTATATATATATGTATATATATATATATGTGTGTGTGTGTGTATATGTGTGTATATATATATGTGTGTGTATATATATGTGTATATGTATATATATGTATATGTGTATATATATGTGTATATGTATGTATGTATGTATGTATGTATGTATGTATGTATGTATGTATGTATGTATGTATGTATGTATGTATGTATGTATGTATGTATGTATGTATGTATGTATGTATGTATGTATGTATGTATGTATGTATATATATATGTATATAGATAATGGTTCCAATACAAAATGGAAATCCAAAGCAAATTGGTCATCTTCTACAATATGAATAACACATATAGAACCATCCTGAATTTTTTCGCATACGAAATGAAAATCCAAAGCAAGATGTTTCATTCTTGAATGGACACTGAGTTAGCTGAATAATGAGTGGCACTTAAATTGTCACAATATATGGTCGGTGTGGTGATAGATTTGTAACCAAGTTCTAACATTAAGGAGATGAGCCATAGTATCTCGGTAGTTGTAGAAGAAATGGCGCCAAACTCAGCTTAGCAATGGGATTTGACCAAATATATAAAATACCAGTGGTGCTACGGTAATGGAATTATCATCAGCCCAATCTGCATCGATAAAGGCATGAGGCTGCAAAGGCGAGTGAAGTTTGAGAAGAAGACCATGATGGAGTGTGCCATGCAGGTATCACAGTAACCTCTTTAAAGCAGTCCAGTGGAGATCGGTAGGTGTATGCATAAATTGTGATAACTTGTTAACTGTAAAGGCAATATTAGGTCTTGTTAGAGATAAATATTGAAGTGACCCGATAAGAGCACGGTAGTCAGTTAGGAAGGAAGGGGTGTCCCGTCCAGCTTGGTGAGGTTGGATGAACAAGACATTAGGGTGTTCATCGATTTACAATTACCCATGTTGGCTTTATTGAAAAGACAAAGAATGTGTTTCGATTGGGAGAGGAAAAGACCTTTGGTATAAGGAAGAACCTCAACACCTAGAAAGTAAGATAAAGAACCGAGATCTTTGACAGAGAAGCGGTTAGCGAGGGAGGTTATAAATGAGTTGATGAGGGAAGGGTTGGGACCGGTGATGATGATATCATCAACATAGACAAGAATAAAAATGGGTGAGGAGGTGGACTTATGAATGAAGAGTGATGGATCGGAAATGGTGGGTTTATATTTGACGGAGAGAAGATGAGTTTTGAGTTCATCATATCAAGCTCTTGATGCTTGGCGAATGCCGTAAATAGCCTTGTTAAGCTTGCAAACTTGATGTGGGAGGGAGGGGTCAGCAAAAACGGGTGGTTGAGGCATGTAGACGGACTCGGTGAGGAGGCCTTGTAGAAAGGCATTGTAATATCCAATTGTCAAAGGCACCAATTATGGAAGGTAAGGAGAGAATAAGGCGTAGAGTAGCGAGCTTAACCACGGGGCTGAATGTTTTCGTGTAATCCAAGCCAGGTCGTTGGTGTAAGCCCTTAGAGACAAGGCATGCTTTAAGGCAAACCGTGCCATCAGGCTTAAATTTGGTACGATAGACCCATTGTAACCAACGAGGTTGGCGCAGAATTAGGAGGGACCAGAGTCCAAGTTTGATTGCCTTAAAGGGCATCAAACTCGTCTTGCATGGCCTTGCCCCATGAGGTTTGTTTTAGGACTAGAGTGATGTTGGTAGGTTCGGTTGGAGAGTGAGTAGAGGTGTGGAAGAGGATGAAGTCTTCATTATGATATTAGGCTTAGGTTTCTTAATGGGACGTGAGTTGGGTGGTGTAAGTGGAGAGGGGGTAGGAGAGGAGGGTGGAGCAGAGGAGGAAGAGACATTTGATAGAAGTTGTGAAGAGGAATCAGTGGTGGTAGGGGGCTGTGGAGGTGCAGGATATGTTAAAGGCATGGTGCGACGGTGGTAGGTAAGGCCATAGCGACCGTTAGGGTGACAAGGGGTTCGGGTAGAGGGGTTGACGGGTTGGGAGGGTGGTAGTAGTTGATGGCTAGATAAGAGGAGGATAGTGAGTAGCCAAGTGTCTAGAATTGGGGGTGGTAGGGTGGGTGAGTTGGCGATGGACTCATAGGGGAAGATGTGTTCTACACTATGAACATGGCGAGAGGTGTAGAGACGATTTATGAGTGGTTTGAGAAGGTGATTTGAACTTTGTGTGGTGAAATAACCAACAAAGATGCATGGTTTGGAACATGGTTAAAGTTTGTGGTTTGAGTAAGGGCGTAACCATGGATAAGCAAGGCAACCAAAACTACGCAATTTGTTGTAGCTTGGGGTTGTATGAAAAAGACGAAGAAAGGGAGAGTCCTTTTGAAGGGTAGCCGGTGGGTAAACAATTGATTAGGTAAGTGGCGGTGGTGAATAGGAAAGGCCAAAATTTTAGTGGTAATTTGGCATGAGAAAGAAGTGTTAGTCCCGTCTCAACAATACGGCGATGTCGCCGCTCGGCATAGTCATTGTGTTCAGGCATATGAGGCGGGGAGGTGAGATGTGAGATACTATAAGAGGCAAGGTGAGAAGAGAGTTTGAGGTATTCGCCACCATTGTCCAAATAAAGTTGTTGAATTTTCGTTTTAAAGTAAGTTTCAACTAGTTTTTGAAAATGAACAAATGTTATTAAAGAGTCCGATTTTTTTAGTGGATAAATCCAAATGTTTTTTGTGTAATGATCAACAAAAATGATATAATATTTAAAACCATCATAAGATGTAAGTAGTGATGACTATACATCTGAAAATACTAGTTGTAGTGGTGCATTAGAAGTAAGAGTGGAATTGTAGAAAGGAAGCTTATGACTTCTATTCGCGCAACAAGAGTTACAATAATCTTGTTTAGTCATTACAATAGGAAGAAAAAAGATAAATGTTTCAAGACTCTAGAGTGACGATGGCCTAGGCGATGGTGCCAAGAAGAAGCCTTATTTGTCTGGGAATGAAAAGCATAACGTGGTGAAGTAGAGCGTATTCATAGATATTATGATTAGCTTTGCCCCGGATAATTGGTATTTGTGTTGGGAGATCCTTGATAACAAAATGAAAAGAGAAGAATTGGATTAGTATGTTACTATCAAGACACAAACAAGACATGGAAATGATATTACGAGAGGTAGAAGGGATACAAAGAACATTATTCAAAGTAAGAGAGACATTAGAGAAATAAAGGGTAACTAAGCCAACATGAGTAATAGGAAGAGACAAACCACCACCAATAATGAGTTCATTTGTACCATCATATGGGCTGTGAAGAGACAAGGCATTAAGATCATTGGTGATGTGATGAGACGCTCCACTATCATATAGCCAGGAGAGGTCAGAAAAATTAATGTTAAGGTTGAATCCCATCACATATGCCTACGGTTTTGGAGATGCACTAGCCAGGGAAAAGGTGGGAAGGGGTATGTGTAGATGGGCTTTCTTAAAGGAGTGGCAAGAAGTTAAAGAATGGCCTATGGTAAAGCACCATTGGCATTTTCCTAAGAATGGTATCGTGGAATGGGTAGTTGGTGACGAGGTGGGTGTGGGGAGTAGGCCAGGGGCAGGGGAGGGTGACCTTTTGTGCCACGGTTTAGGATGACATTTTGTATGGGCAGCGAAAACATTGATGGGCCGGTGGATGTTGGCGGTTGGGGTTGGGTTTGGGCAAGGGAAAGTTCATGGTTAATTAACTTTTCATGTAATTCATGAAAGGATATTGGATTGTCCCCGGCATGAACTACTTCAATAACAGGTTTGTAAGTCTTTTGATACAGGCTAGTGAGGATAACATACGTAACATCTTCAGAGTCCATCTTCTTGCCAAGAATGGCCAGTTCATCGACAAAGGTTTTAAAGGACTGCATGTAGTCTGTAATGTTTTGGGCGGGAGATTCAGAGGAATGTTTTAAACGATGTTGAAGCTGCTTAATGTGACCTCGAGAAAGAGAGGCGTAGGTGTTGGAAAGGATCTTCCAAGCATCAAGGAAAGATATAGCATTGGTTATGAGGGGTACAATCGGGGCAGAGGCTGCCAACCAAAGCAACAAAAAGTAAACGATCTTGGCGAAACCAAGTGTTGTAGTCAGCATGAGGAGTGAGGGTGCCATCAGCGTTTTTGGTTGGAAAGGGGGCGACATAGGTACCATCGATGAACTTGTAAAAGTCTAAGCCCTGAAGTAGAGTTTCAATCTGAGTTTTCCTACTCAAGTAATTGGTAGAGGTAAGTTTAAGAGAGGAAGGGAAGGTAACCATAGTGAGGGAGGGGGTGATTAGGACGGAGGTGATGGGGCTAGTATTTTGGCGGTCATGTCAATGGGTTGGCCGGAATGAAGAGGTAGGGAACCTGGCTGATACCATATAAAGTATAACCAGAATTGAATATATTCATCAAATGTTGAGGTATAAATATACAAAGTATTCCTAATAACTAGGTTCTAGTTACAACAATATGAGATTGACTAGGAAGAATAACAACTTGAGATAAAACAAAGATATTTGAATTTTGAGTTGATGGATCGATGGTTGGTCTAATAGTACTATTCGGGCTAATCACCCCACCCATGATTTGGTGGGGCCAACCAACACCATGTTATGACACAACATTGAGTGAATGTGGTCACTACTTTCTTTTAGCCATGTCTTTTGACAAGACATACCGGCTAGAGATGTATATTGTTAGGATTAATTGTGGACTCATGGCTGATACATCATGCTCATATACTTGTACGCTTACTTGTAAGCATTATATACTATGTTTTTGGAACTAAACCCGTTTTTATATAACACCTATGAACTCACACAATTTTTTAGTTGGCTTTTTAAGTATGTTTGCTCATGTAACAATGTTTAGTTTGGCTACTTGTGTTTGGAAGCTTTTTTTTGGATGCGTATGATGTCTTAAAGCTTTTATGATTATTCTCATGTTTTGTAGTAAACAATTTGAATTTGGTTTTGTTTGGTTTGTTAAACATCTTGTATAACATGGTTGGGCATTACGTATGTGTATGTTAAAGTTGTTTTACTTATTAGTGCATTATCGTCTTTTCTCATTTCATGAGCTCAAGTTGTGATATGCGATCGTCGCCATTGGACTTCCACTTTTGAGAGGATGTGATACAAAGGAATATAAGAAAGATTGACATATAGTTAGGACTTCTAAACATTGTTGGTACCACTCACAAATGTTTTTAAATGTTCCTTCGTTTGTGTGTATAGTAGTATATCATCAAATAACACATAATTCAAACTCCCCTATATATGGCGTTCATGAAATATTAGAAGGTTGAAAGATCATTTGACAAACCAAAGGACATTGCAACAAATTATATGATCAGCAGTTCTAAAAGCAGCCTCACTCATGCCCTCTTTTTACATTCCAAATTGACAACTCCACAAGTCAATTTTGAGAGAGAACAAGCCTATAGTTTGGCTATAACTTCTTCATGCACACGAATATAGTGGTGTTGACGAATATAGTGGTGTTGTGTGGTGTGTTGGTTGAGTCTCTTGCAAAGTCGCAATTTAAACAAAACCTCCATATGCCATCTTTTTTTCTTCACTCATCACTTGTACACATAGTAGGCAAACTCTAAAAGCCTAAACGGACCCGTAGGCTCATTACTAAACCCTAATAATAATATAGTCTAATACTCCCCGCAGTTAGAACAGTAGAGAATCGAACTCTCAGACTGGAAACGAAAAAAACAAAAATAAATAACAATAAAAAATAATCTCAATCTCGGTCACAACTTCTGCCAAAATCCCATAAGCTTGCAATCTTCATTCAAAACCTTAAATGCAATCAACAATATTAAATATTAATGTAATCTTGAGAGGGGTATTTAATGCGGCAGTGCGACGGCGGCATAAGGCGCAGCGGCAAACCGTGTTCCTGCAGGCGGCGTGGCAGAGGCGGCACGACGGCAGATCATAGTCCAGCGAACGGCGCGGCAGCGGCAACATGATCATGTGATAAATATCCTAATCGAAAATGTAAAAAAAGAGAAACAAGATGACACCCGACGACCGTGGTCGTGCGGTGGTGTGTCATACTGAATGCTCGTGACCGTGACCAGGCGGCGTTCTTCGATGGCAACGGACAGTGGTCCGGGAAGGACAAACGAAGGAGAAAAAAACAAGATGGGATATGGGCATGTGGGTTTTGTGGAGAAAAAAGATTTAATATAAGTGCTTGAGACAGATCTTTATTTAGATCAGAAAAGATAAAAGAACTAAAAGCAAAGAGAATGGACAGCATGGCATGCCGCCGCCGCCCTGTTTAGGGTTTGAACATGGTGGACGGATAGGGTTTGTATTTTATGATGGTGCAGCAGAAAAGAATGTAACCATAATCCTAAGACTCTGATACCATGTAAGATGGTAAAAGACTTGATTGAATATTATTGTATTTGATTGAGTAATATAGAGTTTACAATAAAACTCTAAAAATCTAAATGACCCATGGGCTTATTAGTAAACCCTAATAGTTATCACTAAACCCTGATAATAATATAATCTAATAAAGACAAGACCGCTACTGTGTACAATCTTTATGTGGATTGCTATCCTATGCCTAGTATTTATTAAGCATAATTACATATTTTCCCCTAAAAATATCATCACATGTATACTCAATTTAAAAGTTTAATTACATATAACCTCTTGTAAAACTTAGCTAATTATATATATACCCAAATTAGAAGTTTAATTACATACATCTCCTTCTAAAACTTAGTTAATAACATATATACCTAAACTAAAAGTTTAACTTTACATATCCACTTTATTAAAACATAAATATTACATATATATCCATTTGATTATTTTTATTAAATATAACTTATATAATTAGTATATTACTCTTGTTTTTAATAAACTATAAAATTATGTTTTTTCTTTTTACTACTTTTTCAAGTTTTGATTATTTAGTAATATTTCTATACTAACGTTTTTTATGTTTTTTTTTTTGTTTTTTAACCTTTTGATGCCATTTTTTTCAAGTTATCCAATGAGACACTTCTAGTCTTGTTATACAACATGATCCAAACACATAATTTTATGTTGCATAATGAGACTGAATGTGTTTAGTACATGTACCGGAAAAAAATTGCATAAAAAGATAGAAAAAAACAAAAAGAACATAAAAACCTTTAGTACATAAATATTAATAAATAATCAAAACTCGAAAAGCAAGTAAAGAATGAAAAATATAATTTTATAGTTTAATAAAAATAAGAGTAAATTAATAATTATATAAGTTTTTGTATTAAAAGTAATAAAATGGGTAAATATGTAACATTTATGTTTAATAAATCGGGTATATGTAATTAAACTTTTAGTTTGAGTATATATATAATTAACTAAGTTTTAGAAGGGGATATATGTAATTAAACTTTTAGTTTAAGTATATATGTAATTAACTAAGTTTTAAAAGGGATATATGTAATTAAACTTTTAGTTTGAGTGTATATGTAATTAACTAAGTTTTACAAGAGGATAGATGTAATTAAAATTTTAAGTTGGATATATATATAATTAATGAAATTGATAGGGGATATATATAATTCTTCCTTTAATTCACTTTTCCTATTATTATGTTTTTGTCTTAATACTATGCTTGCACCACAAGGGAGGCAAAACAACAATGACCTGGGTGGCAACCTCGTTATTCAACCATTTTGTGCAGATAATGATATGTATTATCCATCTAGCATCCTCTTTTGACGTAAAATAAATCCGGACACTTGTCACCATTCTAGGTCATCTAATAATTGGTTTTCCCGCTTCTCTCTTAATTAAAATTTTATAATAGCCATTTATTAATTAATAATCATCCATAATTAAAATTTCAAATATGTTAACTTCAAATTTTCAAATGTGTAATACATGGGTTTATTCAATTCATATAATACACAATATTTAAGACATAACTTTTTATTTTAATCATATAACAGTAAATTTATTCAGCCCGTGTATTATACAGGATTGTAACCTAGTTATCCATATATCAACATTTTGTAACAGCTGTAAACCCTTGTTGTAAGTGTTGTAGTTTGAGGTGTTTGGGGTACAATTAGTAAGAATTTTAGAGCTTTGTTGGTGGTGTGCACATATGGTTCTGGAGGGTAGTAACCCCACAAACATATATGGCCAGTAATAGTGTAACTACTCAGATCTAATTAAGTCACGTGCAAGTTTGAATCAACACTTGTTTCAGATAACCTATGTCAAAATCAAAGATTTCCTCTCTCCCACAGGACACATAACACATATATATACATCCCCACATGACCACGTATACTTTCTTACTCTTTGTATGTATATGTATGTATGTATTTAGGTACGTGTGTATGTGTATTTATTACTGGTAGAAGGTCATATTTTCCTATTGGTCTCCTCTAACAAAGTTTTTAGACCCTAAAAGGATCATGCATATCTATTCAAGTGGTAATTGGATAAGTTCTATTTAGAAAATATAGAAGTGTAAGAAATTCGGATAAGTAGAAATAATACGGATAGAGCAGAAGAGATCGTGTGACCAATACTAATGCAGGTGTACAAGAAAGAAATACTTCCACAGTTTTGTACTTTAGACTTAGATTATGTTATGTAATTTTGTCAAGATAATTCAGTAAATGTACTGATCATGTATAAGAGATAAAATTGGAAAAGGCCCGGAAAGCCCTCACTCCCCCTTTTTCAAAAAGAAGCCCCGCTCAACAAGAAAAAGAATCATTGTATGATGAAAATAAAATAACCACCCGTTGTTTATATTTTGTAACCAGGCACCCATTAACGACCCTACTGTATTTTGATCATTTGCTTATCAATATACAAGTATTTTATGATCATTTTGATATGTTTTATCCGTCTTGATTGTAATTCCGCTAGAAATATGCATTGATATCGTCAGTATATTCAATCCTTATTGATTCTCACCCAGTCAAAAAGTATTACTTTCAGAAAAAAGAAAAAAAAAACTTAACTAGTAAAGCAACAAAAAGAAAATACAAATAAAGTTGCCAAATTAAAACCGTCTTAAATAACATAGAATCATTGTGATATGCGTAGTGCATGTCTAGTTGCTATCAACACGCATGAAACAGAGCAATAGGAGGTTTATGTTGTTTCTAAATTAGTCAAGGTCGTTGATAATTGGATCCTATTTTTCAGCTTGTCTGCCTAGTGTTAAGGTCTAATTTAAATAGTTGTTCGGTCAGCTAAAGTTTTTGATGTAAATTTACTGAGAATTCATTTCACGGATCTCTTTTCTGGTAATGCATGTTTATTCGTATTAAAATTTTTATAAGGTAGGAAATAATTAATGACACACCCAAATAAAATTGTTTCCTTTCGAAACCATCACATGACAGAGGAGATAGCAAGTTAAGCATTTAGAATCTGCAGTTTAATGCTTAATTACTGTGATAAAATAAAAGCAGTGCATAAGTTTTAAGGGCTTACACCCTGAGCTTCTTTCCAGGATGAGATTCATCATCACCACTGTCATCGTCTTTTTGCATATTCTTTTTGGCGAGTATCTTGTTAATTTTGTGGAGCTCGTTAGTAATCTTTTGGTCTTTGTTCTGCTTTCTTGTCTTGCGACCATCTTGCATCTTCACACCAAACTGAAATGCAGCCTTCGGCATTGCTTCCTTCTGTTCATTGTATGTCGCCCACTCCTCTTCTGTCTCAAAGTCCCATCTATGAAGCCGTCCCTTTGCCTATGGAGGAAATGAAATGTTCGCACATCAATCAACATTCACAAGGTTCAAAGTCATTGTCTGGAAATAAAAACTTACTCGTCCACCCATATCCATTTTGGACAAATCATCTTCATCGTCACTATCCACAACCTCTCGATTATATTCTTGATAGCCTGGATAGCATTCCGAATAACTCTCTGATATGAAGTTTGGATCTTTCTCCCGAGCATCTTTCTCGCGTAGTTGTTGAAGCCGGACATCATCCCGCTTAAACACTGACCCAAGACCCCGATCTTTATCTTCTTGGGTCATTATTAACTGTGGGTCTTCTGTTCCCATCTCATACATTTGAGCGTCTTGCTGCTGAAGGTATTGTTCAGAATAACCCAGTTCGTCTGCATGATATTCCTGCCACTCACCTTGATAACCAGCACCCATTTGCGTAGAAGCATCATATCCATTCTGAACAGTTTGTAAGTTGTGGTTAGGGAAGATCCAGCTCGCCATGCATAACATTCAGAAAAAAGTATAAAAGAAAAAATAAAAACACTCACGATTTGTTCCCAGTCATGAGAGTGTGGAACAGGAGGACCATAAGCTGGTTCATCAAAATAGGAAGCTCTCTCCTCCTTTCTTCTTGGAGATTCTTCCATGTCTTCTATAAGAGGGATCTGGCTCATATCTTTGCTAGGGATGGCATAGTCAGTTCCTTCTCCTACAAAAATATCATCTTCCTCAATGCGAGCAACTTTGGCATCAGAATCATTTCTTTTAGGAGGTGGTGGAGGGGGTGGCAGAGATTCTCTCTCAGTATGATGTTTTGAGGCATCACACTTTGAACTTTTCTCATCATAATCACCAGAAAAAGCTGAGAGCTTTCCTGTGTAATCAAAATTTAAATGTAATACACACACATAAGTAACAACACAAAAAATAGCATAGTGTAATACACAAGAAGATGAATGCAACAGAATAGGTTAACAAAGTGCATGGGTATACATAATAAGAGTAAAAAACAAACCTAGTGTGCAAATATATAAAACCCAACAAATTAAACATAAATAAAGATATCTTGAAATGGAAATCCTTGCATGGCTTGAAACAATCCCAATGTGTCTGGTTTAGGAGACTCAATCTTGTGATAACTAAGTTTTGACTACAAGAGAGTTGATGTGATCATTCAATCTTCTTAGCTTCATTGAACTCAGATTTAACCAGCTTCTAAGTCGATAATATAGTAATTCTGTAAAGTTATGAAACCAGGAAAAAAAAACTAAAAGAGTTTCTTACAACTCGATTTAAAACAAAAATCTAGGTCCTTTGAATTATTTCTTGGTAGTAGAAGTGTTGCAGTCCGAAAGGAATCTGTGTATCGCAACATAAATATTGTTTGGATATTGAGTCCTCTACACTTGGTTAATACAAAGCCTTGTGCAGTGCTGTAAAAATCATGACTACCCCCCATTAGTCGGCGGGTTTAATCGCTAATCAGAGATTAGCCGCTTCGACACGTATGGAGGTGCCAAGCGCTAATCAGTCAAAATTGGTCAAAGGCGTACCTAAGCAGTCTAAATCGCCGAATCAGCGGTGCTCTTATTAGGTATCTATGCAGCGGAAACACCCAATAACACAAACGAAAGCAACACGAAGAACACAAGAATTTTTAAGTGGTTCAGATTCGGTGTGAATCCTACGTCCACAGGCTGCAACTAGGTTTTCTTTATCATGCTCGGTACAAAGAATTACAATACATGGCATGGTATTTATACAGATGTAACAAGATTTTTAGCTTAGGGACTAAGAAAACTACATTGGGCTAGCCCATGTCTTCTAAATGTCAAACCCAAGGTTTAAAAGAACGAAATAGATATATGTGTAGGCATATGTAGGCATATGTAGGCATATGTAGGCATATGTAGGCATATGTAGGCATATGTAGGCATATGTAGGCATATGTAGGCATATGTAGGCATATGTAGGCATATGTAGGCATATGTAGGCATATGTAGGCATATGTAGGCATATGTAGGCATATGTAGGCATATGTAGGCATATTGTCACGGACTGAATCTGATCAGATCATGTGCGGCACTTAGATTCGTTCTAAGTCAGCCTTCTTGATCTCGGGTGGATGGTTTATGCAGCGGAAGTCTTTGTAAGGGAACGTTAGATTTGTAGTGCGCAAGTAAGATGCTTGTAGTGTATGTTTACAACACAAGTAATAAGCTTGTATTACTTACAAACACAAGTACGAAGACTTTGATGTACAAGGGGCTTAGGTGTGTGCAAATGATGCACCACCAACCTATTTATACTAGTGACATACATTCTAGATTGTTATATTTCTAGACATGTCTTTACATAATATCTAACACTAGATATTTACAAGGATTTCTCTAGATGCATCATGGACTTTCAAGGTTGCTTCCATGGCTGATTTTTGTAGTCTTTTCTAGAGAGTTCCGGGGTCTTTTAGGGCTGCACAAGTTGCTCCTTTATAGCAGCCTTTTATGCTCGGTTTCTAGCTCGTCCTGGGACGTTCTAGAGTCTTCCATGGCTGCAATGTTGCTGCAGAATTATATGGGCTGTTCCGGAGTTTTCCGGGCAGCCTTGCTTGCTTTGTAAGTGGCCCTAATCGATAAAAATTAGGGTGTTGTGACCTGCGTATTGGTGGGTCGTGACATTCTCCCCCACCTAATGCCACGACGTCCTCGTCGTGTTATCTGGATACCTCATGAGTTGT
The DNA here is from genome assembly GCA_024085815.1 of Flaveria linearis. Lineage (NCBI taxonomy): Eukaryota > Viridiplantae > Streptophyta > Magnoliopsida > Asterales > Asteraceae > Flaveria > Flaveria linearis. Next base: position 73,409 of record JABSNV010001014.1, on the reverse strand, counting down.
CTTCATGAGTTTCAAGATAGAGACGGTTTTGCCTCGACGCCTTGTATCTGGCTCCAAGGTAACGGTGTGCACTTGGTCTCCCTTGATGATGTACATGGCGTTGATGAATGTTACGGGGCAGGCTTTTGCTTTTCGAAAGAAATCCATCCCTAGCACGATGTCATAGTCGTCTAGTGGGACTACTGAGAAGTGCAACTTGCCTGACCACGTACCAATCTTTGTTTTTACGCCCCATGCCGCTCCTTCTATGGGTTTGGTGTCTCTAGAGGCGGCCTTGATCCAACCTTCTTGTGTGGTGATCCTTAAGCCAAGTCTTCGAGCCTCTTTAGGTGAGATGAAGTTGGAAGTTGCTCCGGTGTCAACCAACGCTTCCACAGGTTGCCCTTTTATCTCCATGTTTACGAACCGAAGTCCTTTTGATTCAGTCTTCGGGTTGTCTCTGGTTATGGTATGGTTTGATTGGTTTGCCATCACCAAGGGCTTGCCTTCAACTGTACTTAGTGCATTAAGTAGTTGAAGTTGCATTGTTCCTAGATGAACCTCTTCTGGTTCTGATGGTTCATCATCAGATCTGATCAAGGCTGTAAGTTTAGCCTTTTTCGGACAATCCCGCGCATTGTGCGGTCCATCGCAAAGGAAGCATCCTTTGATCATTTGTACCTCCTTCCCATATCTTGGTGGTCGTCGATTATCTTCTCCTTGATTTCGATTTTGGTTGTTATTGTGGGTTCTCGCTCCCCCACCTTTTTCATCGTTATCCTCCATAACGACGGGTTTTTGTGATCGCCTTTCATTATGGTCGATCAGGCTTTCAGCAACAACGATGGCTGAGGACAAGTCTTGAACATTTCTTCGTTCAAGTTCGGTTCTTGCCCATGTTTGTAAGCCATCGATGAAGTATATGAGAGAGTCCTTTGGTGACAAGTCCGGAATTTCTAGCACAAGGGTAGTAAAATCTTTGACGTAGTCCTTGATGCTACCCTTTTGCTTTAGATTACGAAGCCGAATCTTTGCTTCGTGTTCAGCGTTTTCCGGATAAAATTGTTTCTTGATTTCTTTTATGAAATCAGTCCAACTTTGTATGGTGCACGTACCTTTATCAATCTCCATGTGCTTTCTTCACCACCATAAAGCTGCGGTCTCCTTCAAGTAAAGAGTCACCGTCTTGATCTTCTTGGCGTCATCGACAATATCGACGGCCTCAAAGTATTGTTCCATCTCCCAAAGGAAGTCATCCACAGCCCTCGCCTCTCGTTTACCAACGAATGGTGATGGTTTGGGGATGTCCACCTTTGTAGAGGCATGGATTATGTTGTCACCTCCGGTTGCTAGTGCGCGCTTGCAAACACTTAGCTCGGTTTGCAAGTCTTTGATTTCCCTCTCGAAGTTAGCTTTGAGTTGACCCAACTCCTTTGTGAATGCCTCTTCCATCTCCTTTCTTATCAAGGAGAGGGCGAGTTTGAGATCGCTTCTCATTTCATTGAAGTCATTGCCTAACGACTCAACATGTTGCAAAGAGTCGTAGGTATGTGTTTTGAAGATATCGACTTCAGCCTTGAATTCATCTATTTCATTTTTGAATTCAGACAATACTACCTCGATATCTTCAACTCTTTTGTCCATGCTTGCAACCAAGTCTTTGGACATGCTTCGAGTTCTCTTGTCACCTTTACGAGCCTCCTCCCGTCCACGGGTCTCGTCTCCTGCAACGCTTGCGACTACAACCTCCTCTAGATTAGATGCCATCCCAATGAGTCAACCTGGCTCTGATACCACTTGTCAAGGACTGAATCTGATCAGCTCACGTGCGGCACTTAGATTCGTTCTAAGTCAGCCTTCTTGATCTCGAGTGGATGGTTTATGCAGCGGAAGTCTTTTTAAGGGAACGTTAGATTTGTAGTGCGCAAGTAAGATGCTTGTAGTGTATGTTTACAACACAAGTAATAAGCTTGTATTACTTACAAACACAAGTACAGGACTTTGATGTACAAGGAGCTTAGGTGTGTGCAAATGATGCACCACCAACCTATTTATACTAGTGACATACATTCTAGATTGTTCTATTTCTAGACATGTCTTTGCATAATATCTAACACTAGATATTTACAAGGATTTCTCTAGATGCATCATGGACTTTCAAGGTTGCTTCCATGGCTGATTTTTGTAGTCTTTTCTAGAGAGTTCCGGGTCTTTTAGGGCTGCACAAGTTGCTCCTTTATAGCAGCCTTTTATGCTCGGTTTCTAGCTCGTCCTGGGACGTTCTAGAGTCTTCCATGGCTGCAATGTTGCTGCAGAATTATATGGGCTGTTCCGGAGTTTCCGGGCAGCCTTGCTTGCTTTGTAAGTGGCCCTAATCGATAAAAATTAGGGTGTTGTGACCTGCGTATTGGTGGGTCGTGACATTCTCCCCCACCTAATGCCACGACGTCCTCGTCGTGTTATCTGGATACCTCATGAGTTGTCTTCATGAGTTTCAAGATAGAGACGGTTTTGCCTCGACGCCTTGTATCTGGCTCCAAGGTAACGGTGTGCACTTGGTCTCCCTTGATGATGTACATGGTGTTGATGAATGTTACTGGGCAGGCTTTTGCTTTTCGAAAGAAATCCATCCCTAGCACGATGTCATAGTCGTCTAGTGGGACTACTGAGAAGTGCAACTTGCCTGACCACGTACCAATCTTTGTTTTTACGCCCTATGCCGCTCCTTCTATGGGTTTGGTGTCTCTAGAGGCGGCCTTGATCCAACCTTCTTGTGTGTGATCCTTAAGCCAAGTCTTCGAGCCTCTTTAGGTGAGATGAAGTTGGGGGTTGCTCCGGTGTCAACCAACGCTTTCACAGGTTGTCCTTTTATCTCCATGTTTATGAACCGAAGTCCTTTTGATTCAGTCTTCGGGTTGTCTCTGGTTATGGTATGGTTTGATTGGTTTGCCATCACCAAGGGCTTGCCTTCAACTGTACTTAGTGCATTAAGTAGTTGAAGTTGCATTGTTCCTAGATGAACCTCTTCTGGTTCTGATGGTTCATCATCAGATCTGATCAAGGCTGTAAGTTTAGCTTTTTTCGGACAATCCTGCGCATTGTGCGGTCCATCGCAAAGGAAACATCCTTTGATCATTTGTACCTCCTTCCCATATCTTGGTGGTCGTCGATTATCTTCTCTTTAATTTCGATTTTGGTTGTTATTGTGGGTTCTCGCTCCCCTACCATTTTCATCGTTATCCTCCATAACGACGGGTTTTTGTGATCGCCTTTCATTATGGTCGATCAGGCTTTCAGCAACAACGATGGCTGAGGACAAGTCTTGAACATTTCTTCGTTCAAGTTCGGTTCTTGCCCATGTTTGTAAGCCATCGATGAAGTATATGAGATAGTCCTTTGGTGACAAGTCCGGAATTTCTAGCACAAGGGTAGTAAAATCTTTGACGTAGTCCTTGATGCTACCCTTTTGCTTTAGATTACGAAGCCGAATCTTTGCTTCGTGTTCAGCGTTTTCCGGATAAAATTGTTTCTTGATTTCTTTTATGAAATCAGTCCAACTTTGTATGGTGCACGTACCTTTATCAATCTCCATGTGCTTTCGTCGCCACCATAAAGTTGCGGTCTCCTTCAAGTAAAGAGTCACCGTCTTGATCTTCTTGGCGTCATCGACAATATCGACGGCCTCAAAGTATTGTTCCATCTCCCAAAGGAAGTCATCCACAACCCTCGCCTCTCGTTTACCAACGAATGGCGATGGTTTGGGGATGTCCACCTTTGTAGAGGCATGGATTATGTTGTCACCTCCGGTTGCTAGTGCGCGCTTGCAAACACTTAGTTCGGTTTGCAAGTCTTTGATTTCCCTCTCGAAGTTACCTTTGAGTTGACCCAACTCCTTTGTGAATGCCTCTTCCATCTCCTTTCTTATCAAGGAAAAGGCGAGTTTGAGATCACTTCTCATTTCATTGAAGTCATTGCCTAACGACTCAACACGTTGCAAAGAGTCGTAGGTATCTGTTTTGAAGATATCGACTTCAGCCTTGAATTCATCTATTTCATTTTTGAATTCAGACAATACTACCTCGATATCTTCAACTCTTTTGTCCATGCTTGCAACCAAGTCTTTCGACAAGCTTCGAGTTCTCTTGTCACCTTTACGAACCTCCTCCCGTCCACGGGTCTCGTCTCCTGCAACGCTTGCGACTACAACCTCCTCTAGATTAGATGCCATCCCAATGAGTCAACCTGGCTCCGATACCACTTGTCACGGACTGAATCTGATCAGCTCACGTGCGGCACTTAGATTCGTTCTAAGTCAGCCTTCTTGATCTCGAGTGGATGGTTTATGCAGCGGAAGTCTTTGTAAGGGAACGTTAGATTTGTAGTGCGCAAGTAAGATGCTTGTAGTGTATGTTTACAACACAAGTAATAAGCGTGTATTACTTACAAACACAAGTACAGGACTTTGATGTACAAGGAGCTTAGGTGTGTGCAAATGATGCACCACCAACCTATTTATACTAGTGACATACATTCTAGATTGTTCTATTTCTAGACATGTCTTTGCATAATATCTAACACTAGATATTTACAAGGATTTCTCTAGATGCATCATGGACTTTCAAGGTTGCTTCCATGGCTGATTTTTGTAGTCTTTTCTAGAGAGTTCCGGGGTCTTTTAGGGCTGCACAAGTTGCTCCTTTATAGCAGCTTTTTATGCTTGGTTTCTAGCTCGTCCTGGGACGTTCTAGAGTCTTCCATGGCTGCAATGTTGCTGCAGAATTATATGGGCTGTTCCGGAGTTTTCCGGGCAGCCTTGCTTGCTTTGTAAGTGGCCCTAATCGATAAAAATTAGGGTGTTGTGACCTGCGTATTGGTGGGTCGTGACATTCTCCCCACCTAATGCCACGACGTCCTCGTCGTGTTATCTGGATACCTCATGAGTTGTCTTCATGAGTTTCAAGATAGAGACGGTTTTGCCTCGACGCCTTGTATCTGGCTCCAAGGTAACGGTGTGCACTTGGTCTCCCTTGATGATGTACATGGTGTTGATGAATGTTACTGGGCAGGCTTTTGCTTTTCGAAAGAAATCCATCCCTAGCACGATGTCATAGTCGTCTAGTGGGACTACTGAGAAGTGCAACTTGCCTGACCACGTACCAATCTTTGTTTTTACGCCCCATGCCGCTCCTTCTATGGGTTTGGTGTCTCTAGAGGCGGCCTTGATCCAACCTTCTTGTGTGGTGATCCTTAAGCCAAGTCTTCGAGCCTCTTTAGGTGAGATGAAGTTGGGGATTGCTCCGGTGTCAACCAACGCTTTCACAGGTTGCCCTTTTATCTCCATGTTTACGAACCGAAGTCCTTTTGATTCAGTCTTCGGGTTGTCTCTGGTTATGGTATGGTTTGATTGGTTTGCCATCACCAAGGGCTTGCCTTCAACCGTACTTAGTGCATTAAGTAGTTGAAGTTGCATTGTTCCTAGATGAACCTCTTCTGGTTCTGATGGTTCATCATCAGATCTGATCAAGGCTGTAAGTTAGCCTTTTTCGGACAATCCCGCGCATTGTGCGGTCCATCGCAAAGGAAGCATCCTTTGATCATTTGTACCTCCTTCCCATATCTTGGTGGTCGTCGATTATCTTCTCCTTGATTTCGATTTTGGTTGTTATTGTGGGTTCTCGCTCCCCCACCTTTTTCATCGTTATCCTCCATAACGACGGGTTTTAGTGATCGCCTTTCATTATGGTCGATCAGGCTTTCAGCAACAACGATGGCTGAGGACAAGTCTTGAACATTTCTTCGTTCAAGTTCGGTTCTTGCCCATGTTTGTAAGCCATCGATGAAGTATATGAGAGAGTCCTTTGGTGACAAGTCCGGAATTTCTAGCACAAGGGTAGTAAAATCTTTGACGTAGTCCTTGATGCTACCCTTTCGCTTTAGATTACGAAGCCGAATCTTTGCTTCGTGTTCAGCGTTTTCCGGATAAAATTGTTTCTTGATTTCTTTTATGAAATCAGTCCAACTTTGTATGGTGCACGTACCTTTATCAATCTCCATGTGCTTTCGTCGCCACCATAAAGCCGCGGTCTCCTTCAAGTAAAGAGTCACCGTCTTGATCTTCTTGGCGTCATCGACAATATCGACGGCCTCAAAGTATTGTTCCATCTCCCAAAGGAAGTCATCCACAGCCCTCGCCTCTCGTTTACCAACGAATGGTGATGGTTTGGGGATGTCCACCTTTGTAGAGGCATGGATTATGTTGTCACCTCCGGTTGCTAGTGCGCGCTTGCAAACACTTAGTTCGGTTTGCAAGTCTTTGATTTCCCTCTCGAAGTTAGCTTTGAGTTGACCCAACTCCTTTGTGAATGCCTCTTCCATCTCCTTTCTTATCAAGGAGAGGGCGAGTTTGAGATCGCTTCTCATTTCATTGAAGTCATTGCCTAACGACTCAACATGTTGCAAAGAGTCGTAGGTATGTGTTTTGAAGATATCGACTTCAGCCTTGAATTCATCTATTTCATTTTTGAATTCAGACAATACTACCTCGATATCTTCAACTCTTTTGTCCATGCTTGCAACCAAGTCTTTGGACATGCTTCGAGTTCTCTTGTCACCTTTACGAGCCTCCTCCCGTCCACGGGTCTCGTCTCCTGCAACGCTTGCGACTAATACCTCCTCTAGATTAGATGCCATCCCAATGAGTCAACCTGGCTCTGATACCACTTGTCACGAACTGAATCTGATCAGCTCACGTGCGGCACTTAGATTCGTTCTAAGTCAGCCTTCTTGATCTCGGGTGGATGGTTTATGCAGCGGAAGTCTTTGTAAGGGAACGTTAGATTTGTAGTGCGCAAGTAAGATGCTTGTAGTGTATGTTTACAACACAAGTAATAAGCTTGTAATACTTACAAACACAAGTACAAGACTTTGATGTACAAGGAGCTTAGGTGTGTGCAAATGATGCACCACCAACCTATTTATACTAGTGACATACATTCTAGAGTGTTCTATTTCTAGACATGTCTTTGCATAAAATCTAACACTAGATATTTACAAGGATTTCTCTAGATGCAACATGGACTTTCAAGGTTGCTTCCATGGCTGATTTTTGTAGTCTTTTCTAGAGAGTTCCGTGGACTTTTAGGGCTGCACAAGTTGCTCCTTTATAGCAGCCTTTTATGCTCGGTATCTAGCTCGTCCTGGGACGTTCTAGAGTCTTCCATGGCTGCAATGTTGCTGCAGAATTATAGGGGTTGTTCCGGAGTTTTCCGGGCAGCCTTGCTTGCTTTGTAAGTGGCCCTAATCGATAAAAATTAGGATGTTGTGACCTGCGTATTGGCGGGTCGTGACAATATGTAGGCATATGTAGGCATATGTAGGCATATGTAGGCATAAGTAGGCATATGTAGGCATATGTAGGCATACGTAGGCATATGTAGGCATACGTAGGCATATGTAGGCATACGTAGGCATATGTAGGCATACGTAGGCATATGTAGGCATACGTAGGCATATGTAGGCATACGTAGGCATATGTAGGCATATGTAGGCATATGTAGGCATATGTAGGCATATGTAGGCATATGTACATATATGTACAGCATATGTACATATATGTACATATATGTACATATATGTACATATATGTACATATATGCATATATATATATATATATAGGAGAGAGATCAAATAAAACCATGTTTATAATTAAAAACCGTGAAAACTACTACTACCCAATCATATAACTCATAATTGATTTATCTTTTTAATTGTTTAAAGTATATTTGAGTAAATTTGATTGTTATGGGCACTGCCTTTGTTAACGAGTCGAGGGTCTCTTCAGAAGCGGTCTCTCTATCTCTCTAGATAGAGGAAAGACTTGCCACCACATACCCCTCCCAGACCCTGCTTTTCAGCGGGATACACTGGGTATGTTTGTTTATATTTGAGTAAATTTCAACCTTATTTTTTGAGGTTATTATATATTTTTTAATAAAAACTCCAAGTAACGCCAATGATGACGAAACGACTTACGTATACGTAACTTGTATGAGTTATATGTACGTAACTCATAGTTGTACACTTGGTAACGCGTACTTACATATACATAACGTTTACATATATGTAACTCTTAGTTATACACTTTGTAACACGTACTTACATATATGTAACCCCTAGTTTTCATTTATAACTTGGTTTTCAACGGATCCCTCCCCTATATATGTATACATACATATATATATATATACATATATATATATATATATATATATATATATATATATATGTATATATATATATATATGTATATATTATATGTATATATATATAGGGGAGGAATCAAATGAAAACCATGTTTATAATTGAAAACTGTGAAAACCAGGGGTTACATATATGTAAGTACGTATTATAAAGTGTATAACTAATAGTTA
>JABSNV010001014.1:0-60000 GCA_024085815.1 Flaveria linearis | reverse complement strand
TCATTCAACTTTATTCCCACACATGCTAATCTAGACAGAATAAAATTCAAACTATTAATTTGAGTGGTAACTGAGCTTCTCTCTTTCATTTTCGCTATGAACAATTCCCTCATCAAGAACACCTTGTTAGCTGCAGATAGCTTTTTATACATATTTGATAAAGCGAACATTATACCACTTGAGTTGGTTGCTTTCATGATGTTAAAAGCAACGCTCTTCGTCAAGACAACATAATAGCCACTCTAGATTTCTTTTCCCTGGAATCCCAAACTGCTTCTTCAACTTTCTTCTGTACAGTAAACCGAGACAACAAGCCCGAATAACATCCCAAAACTTGAACACCTAAAAACAAATCAACAACCCTACCAAACCCTAAACAGAAAACAAAAACAAATGAACCTGTATCTCCATATATTGGCTGAAAGATAACGTTTCTCGATGATCCTCCCAATCAGCACTCGAGTTTTTCAGTAAAACCAATCCACGCGATAATGGTAAGGATTAAACAACGACTGCATAAAGGTGTATTTAAGCGATGGCGACGACTCAGGGGTTCAAAACCCTAATCAACGGCGATGGCGGGGACAGCAAACCCTAGGTGGCGACAGTAACAATGGTGGTTGCGGAGATTACAGTGGTGAGGGTGATGTGTAACAGTACCAATCCACGATCGAAACCCAATAATAGGTGGACATAACCTCTCCAAGAACTGCTCCCGCACTTTCTTAGTTTAAAAAGCTTAGATTCATGTTGTTTTGGTTGTCTCTGATATTGTTATCCAGATTGTGTTAAGAATTAGGAGACTAGCCCTCTCGAATCGGGCCGACTATCTTGTTTGTTCTTGTTTCTATCGAATCAAAAGTTTCGGTTCTTAACAATGGTTCCATTGTCGGGAAATCGAATGACAGCTGCAACCCGGATTTTGGTAGATCAATTAGCAACCATTGCAGCAAAATTAGATGTTATTCTTGCATCTTTGAGGGAAGATGTTGACGAAATCAAAGCTCAGGTGAACACCGATGGTTGGAACAATGAAGAATCAAACCAAGTTTTGAAGAATGGTGGAGGAACTGTAGGGATCCAAGCTCGACCCTCTTCAGCATCTTGGATTCGGCATTGGTGGCGGAATCAGTGATTAAAACAACGTAACCATTGAGGGGATTGAGGGCGCTGACGAATTAAACAAAATTGATGGCACGGGAATTGAAGCGTGGAGGCCTTCGAAGAAAATAACGGAAAATGACAGTCGTGATCGGAGAATAGAGGAGACTTTGATGTTCTCATCGAGAGAATTGACAAAAATAATGGCATCGGAATTGAAGCTTGGGAACGGCGAAGAAATTACCGGCAAACGGCAGCCATGATTAGAAGGGGCTAGAAGAAATTGGTGCTTTCATTGAGAGGCTGGTGTTACTGCCCAGAACGGTGCTTGTATTTTTTATCATTGTGTGGGACCCAGGGAAGGAAAATTGCAGGTCAATTGGGTTGTTTGATAGTCCCTATACATGTAGTCATGTGCTCAATTGGACCATGTTTAGAGACTACAACAACCCACTTCAAAAAGATACAGCATTTGGTTCCGGGTGTTATGTTCAACTCTGTAGGTTTTAAACAATGAAATCAATGAAGATATGGAAGCCGCTTGGTACAATTACGACTTATTCAAGAACCAATTTCCTTATCTTCGACATGAGGTCAAGTAGTTTCTCCCGGGCGGGAAGTGGGAGGGAGAAATTCATGAAATCAGAAGATGGGACAGAACCGCTCCAAGAACTGCTCCCGCTCTTTCTTAGTTTAAATAGCTTAGATTCATGTTGTTTTGGTTGTCTTTGATATTGTTATCCAGTTTGTATTAAGAATTAGGAGACTAGCCCTCTAGAATCGGGTCGACTATCTTGTTTGTCCTTGTTTCTATTGAATCACAAGTTTCGGTTCTTAATAGTTACACATGACTACTATAATAGAGCAATTACTAACATGTGGTCTACAACCAAATATTGTGTCTTTCTTGAGTAAATTCTCACCTCTTGGAATGGAAAAAAAAATGTTGCATCTACTTCAAGTGCAAAATCTAAATACAAGGCTATGGAAAAAACCACTTATGAACTTGTGGGAGACGTTAGATTAGCTCAGTCTAAACTAATGAATTTGTGGTGTAGTAGAAAGGTAATTATTCATAGTAAAGACTATCTTGCATATAGAGGTACGCCGCAAATTCACTTGGAGAAACTAGAAAATAGAATATCACAAGTCCTTAGGTTCTTAGAAGTTAGTTGAAGTCCGAGACAAGATGTTTGCACTACTTAATCTTTGTGGAGCAAATCAAGGAAGCTAATGATAGCAACTTGCAGTGTTGTAAAAATCGAGATCGCCACTTCACTTAGTAATTTTGACCTAATCGGCCAATTAGTCGCTAGGCGGTGTGTTAATACGAAGAAATAACACCTAATGATAGCAACTTGCAGTGTTGCAAAAGCTACAAGGGGGTGAGGCGCCTTATTCGGCAAGAGCACGTGGGAGTAAATGGGGTTCCAAAGCCTCTACATCAAGCTCAAGGCCTAGAGGAAGACATTTAGTAGATGAAGATGAATTTGACATGTTGGGCTTATAAAGATTTTGATCCAACATCATATCACGATAATGATGACGATGATGATGAGCCGGAATATGAAGATTTAAATGATTAGTAATGGACTATTTTATCTATTTTGATGGTGTTTTTTAAACCTTTGTACTAATTGATAGTTAAAATATGTTTATTTTTTTTTGAATGTACAACATCTTTTATAATTTCAACTACTTTATCGTTAAACACAAAATAATGGTCGTTGTTTACCACTATTCGCTATTGAAAACTATGGTTCTAAGTACAGTTAAGGAAAATTGTTGGGTTTTGAAGGCTACGACTGTAAAATTCTCTCCTACTGATTGTTTGCTGAATTTGAAGTGTTAGTGGTTATTGGTGTATATTTGTGTAATCAAGTTAAGATTGCATTAGCCATGACTAAGTTGGAGTTCAGGGGAGCTTTAACTACCCCTTCTAATATTTGATGATAAGAGGCCACTATAATTAGGAGATTTGACAGATTTTAGCTTGTTCTTAAGAACTGTAGGCTTGGAAGACTTGTTTAAAGATTACTTTGGCCAAACCACTATAATTCTCGTGTTCTTATTGCTTTCATGTGAGTGCGTGTGATTGTGTGTGTTCCCCCTGCGTTGATACCTAACAAGCACTTGTAATTACAATGTATAGAAACTTTATGCCATTTTAATTGGACTAAGGTAGGGAGGTTTAGTGAGACATTTTTAGTCCATAGAATCATAGATTACTAGAAACTCAACCAATCGACTAGGATCCCAAGTTCCCCCTCTTACACTCTCTTTTAAATTCCTTCCTAACAAGCTGCATCAATCAAACCTAACTACATGGGAACAGATATTTGCTTAGTTAGCTCTAAACATGATGCTCTTTTAGGGAAAGTTACAAAACAAAGGATGAAAAACTTGAGAAGCAGTTGTAAAAAAAGGGAAATTTGTATACCTTTGCCATCCTTGTCTTTCTTTTTCTTCTTAAGAATCTTCCCAGATGATCCAAGGCGGAGGTAAGACATAATTTTCCCAATCCGATCAAGCACAGAACCATCAACACTGACAGTAACCATTTCCTGCAAAAATACCATAAATAATAGTTGAGGAAAAAAGGATAACTTACATATAACCATGAATTGAATTATAACTAACCTCTGGCTCTGGGCAGTCAGCTTTGCTTCTGTGGACAGTGGTCGGAATATCATGAGAAAATCCACTCTCCTGTCATGCAAAACCCACCATTCATGTTAGGTTTCAATACATAAAACATCTAGGTCTGAAATTGCATAGAGAGAAAAGATTAATGCCAGACAATTCTGATGAAAAGTACATGATACAGTGATGATAAAAAAAAGTTCTTAACACGTATATAGAAGGCCACCGACCAGCACTTGTTATTTCAAATCAGGATGCAACTACCGAAAGAAAAACATAAACACATCATAAAAGAAGTTACCATGTCAAAAATGAAAGCCATTCTTCCAGGAAGGAACAGATCATTTGGCTTGACAGAAGTTTGAGGCTTGACTATCCACTGATACACAGCCTGCAACAGAAAACTGTATGAGAAAAGCACATACTTCAGAGCCTACAATTACAAAGGTAACTACAGAATTTCAAATTACCTTTGCGTTTCCAGAGCGAAATGATACGGGGTGGTCTTCTTTAGATGCTCTGTTACCATTAATATAGGAAAGCAGTGCATAGATCAAACAATGATGAAGCAAAATCATATGCAAACATGCTTACCTAGGCTTGCCATCACTAGCATCTTCAATCTCTGGTTTTTTGTCTATTTCACTTCTCACTTTGTGCAGCAAAGCATAATCCAGCCCTTTAACCAAATGTGTGTGTTCAACGTCACCTGAGCCATTTATAGCGGACTCATTAGAATAGATTGATAAAAGGAAGAACTGAAGATGAAAAAAAGAAAAGGACTAGTAACGGTTCATCACTCTTTCAAGAACCAATTATGTTTAGTTGTTTCATATTCATTACAGGCTAATTATATATAGTTCACTACTTCAGCAGTTCAGCCTATCATAAGGCATGGAGATGTCGGATCAATGTGTATAAGATGGATAGCTGTGTCAACTTATTACTTAGTACCCAGTTGTGGCCTTCTTTGAGAATGTGATCAAGTTTTCACCTATAGTAGATAATAATGAGGTTGGCTCCCATTCATCACATGAGGAATCACGATTTAAAATAACAATCCTGCCCTACACTGATGTTTGTTGCTTCTGATTTAGTACACGTGAGCAACCGATCATCAAAACTTCCCTATTATTCCTGTGGAGTGGACAAATAGAAACTTGTCTCATAGAAACATAACATTATATCCTAATATTTATTTCTTAGAATTTCAATCGACGTCATGATGGGTGTCCCCACTTTTGTACCCTACAAAGATGTTTGTTCCTATTGATTTCTAACAAAAATGGGGCGAAAACTAATTTCTAATTTACTCCACAATCAAAAGAACAGCCATAAAACATAAGATCAATATTTCATCCTGTGGCAAACTGAACTTCAGCCACATATTTAATATCCTCGCCTTTGCACTCGTTAAATAATCATCTTTGGTCTAGTACTTCTTTGTATATCTTTGGTCAATTAATCCTTCTTTCACAAGGTTAGTTGTCAATAATTAACAGCAGTGTAGTCTATCATAACATGTACCTCCAAGATACTTGCTCTTTTCTATGGATATCCTGTGGGCTTCAGCCGACCTGCATAAGTGAGCACACAAATAAAAGATACTGGTTGTTTACTTGTTACTCAATATACATGTTGCGGCATATATTACAGAATAACAGAGACTATACTCATAACTATGCTGGACTTACAAGAGATCAACATTTCCAGGAGGAGCAACCGCGTGAAAAGATCCTAGTTCAGAAGGTTCATAATCAGGATTCTGATCTTCTCTACGCTCCTTGGCTCTATCTCGATATTTTGGTTGTTCTGGTTCTTCCGCCTTTTCCTCTCTGCACATGTCAAATAATAAGAGCAGCTATCATGAATGGATTCACCTAATATGTGCTTGGAAATAGAAGAACCAAAAGGAAGTCCACTATACTGTTGTGATAATATATACACTAGTGATTACATTTTAATTCACGTCTGATTACCTCCATCTCAGCCCTTCATTTTTTGAAGGTTTTTAGTGTTGTTTAAATTAAAGTTTCTCGCTATCTTCATACAAAGATAATCTCCCTAAAGTAAATAATAGAACCTGCTTCTATCGTAAACAAAATTTAATTTCACACAACATGAATGGATTCGGAGATAGCAAACCCCGATTGAATTGACCTAATTCAATTACACAGGATGAATAGCGAAATAGAAGAGGAAGGGGGGTATAAGAATGATACGTACTTGCGACGGACTATTTTCTCTTTGTGGTTGTTGCGCGCCTTCGACGAGCCCATTGAAGAACAATGATGATCGGCGTTTACCACTATCAGCTACGCATCTATGTTTTAGGTTATTTCACGACAACTAGTAATAAGGACGCGCATATGCATACCAATGATGATCGGGATTAATGTTCAAAACCGCAAAATCAGTAAAATACACAAAATAAAATACACCAAAACCTCAAATCCATAACACACCAGAACATGCGGAACCCAAAAACTAAATCAAAGCCCAACACCATACACAAAACAAATGAAAATCAAAGCCGTAAGAAAGCGACACAGTCCAAAATAGAAAACTGACGAAAATCAAAGCCCCAAAAAGAGCAAACAAAAGGAAAACCCAAACCTTAATAGCGAAAATCGTCAGGGTATCGATAACGAAAGAAAGAGAGCAAGAAACCGGAGAAAGACAACGTCAACGAACCCTACAAATAAAAACACGTGTCCAGATACAAAAAAACCCCATCCCAAATTCTCAAGCTCACACACAAAACAAATCATATTAAAACACAAACAAAAAAAGGAAAAAATAAACACACTAACAAAATAATCAAAGAAATTTTAAAAAAAGGGGAAAATCCCCACCGACCAAAGCTTTTAATTAGTAACAAGCGAAAATCAAAGTCGCAAGAAAGCGACACAGTCCAAAATAGAAAACCAACGAAAATCAAAGCCCCGAAAAGAGCAAACAAAAGGAAAACCCGAACCTTAATAGCGAAAATCGTCAGGGTATCGATAACGAAAGAAAGAAAGCAGGAACCCAGAGAAAGACAACGTCAACGAACCCTACAAATCAAAGACACGTGTCCAGATACAAAAAAACCCATAAAAAACTCAACCCCAAAATCTCGAACACACAACCAAAAAACCATATTAAAACATAAACAAACAAAAAAAAGAAAAAAAAAAAATTAAAACACAAACAAACAAAAACAAAAGAAAATTTAAAACACAAAAAAAACAACCCACCGACCAAAGCTTTTAATAAGAATAGTAATGATGATCGGCGTTTATCACTCACATGACATATTATTTTAAGTACACGTAAAAACGAAATGGAATGTAAAGGTTAATTGATATCTCACCGCATAACTCATCGAATAACATTAGTTAGAGTTAATCAAATCTTTTAAATCGAAGCGTCCGGTCTCACTAGTCGCTTCATATTTTTGGTTTTAGTTAAATATTAATTGATTAATTTATTTTAGTTGGATAGTTAGAGTGTTGAAAAGGATAAAATACCTTCATATTTAACAGGGATTTTAATGGAGCTAGTGGAGTAGATTAAAATGACATAATTTGGTAAAACTACAGTGATTGAAATTGCAAAAAAAAATTTGGATTGAAATGATAATTCAATAAAATATCAGAGATGAAAATGATATTTTATTCTTATTTAAATTAAATATTAAATATAAACATTCAAAAGGTATCAAATAAATACATGTTCAAATATAAATTTAAATTTATAAAGTTTCTGTTTTTCATTTTATTTTTTTTCTTATGTTAATTTAGTCTTTTTAAATTTTTAAGGATAACATATGTTTTAATTTTAAATTTTCCAATAAACGATTATATTTAAAAAAATTAATTTTTCATACAATTTTTTTATTTCATATATGATTAGTAGGATTGTAAATTGATATAAAGTGGATTAAAGAAATAAATGAATAGTTAAACAAAGAATAAGTTAGATTAAATGTTATTTGCTAATTTAATAATTGGTGTACATTTATTGACATTAGCAAATGATATTAGTCTAGCATGATATAGCTAGCACTAATATAAAAGAATTAGTGGGTGAAACCGCGCGGTGCGACGGGTGTATAAATGCTTTTAGTACTTTGTCTTTAGCTAACTCTCTCTTATTGTGTTAAATCTCATTTTATTTTCTTATTTGATTAATGTGGGACACCAAATATATCTATGTTACTATAGAGATGAGCAAATTTGTATTAACAAGTTGTTTATGCATAATCACTTATACCAAATATAACAAATCTGTTTTGAAGTATCTTAAAAGTGGATTAAAATTATAATATTGTCCAAAAAATTATATTATATAGTAGTATAGATATATATAAATTAAGATAACCTTAAATATAATAGTGATAGTTTAAATTTAATTAGAAAATAATAGAGTACAAGTATTTAAAGCTTAAAAGGGAGTATAATAGTAATAAATCTTATGACATTATATATTAAAGTTTACAACTTTTCATATGTCATCTTGTAAGGTTAATCTAGAGGTTGATGCAACCAAAGCAACCAAATGTCTTACTGCATGCATGCACCAAGTACAACTTTTCAATCGGTCTTCGCCTTTTATCGACATACGACTTCTACCTATCCTTCGCCGCCTTCATAAAGGCTTTGATCCTTCTAACTTTTCTGTCATAGCCTCGATCTCCTCAACACCTCCTAACTCTTTCTGCCCAATGTCTCCCCAACATACGGGCGTCCTATACCTTCTACCATACAGTATCTCGTATGGTGGCATGCCAATGCTTCCATGGTAGTTGTTGTTGTACGAGAATTCTGCTAATGGTAAGTGATCGTACCATCTTCCTCCAAAGTCGATCACGCATGCTTGGAGAATATCCTTGAGCGTCTGAATCGTCCTCTCAGACTGACCATCTGTATGTAACACCCGCCTCCCAGGGCTCACCGTATGGAGTGTTATGCATTAGATATACAAAACACATAGGAGTTATTGAGTACATAGCGGAAGTCTAACTTTAAATATACATCAACGTGTACAATACATTTGTTATAATAGATAATACCATTACATCAGTTTAACTATACTATAGATCCAAATCTTTAAGAACATTCTAGAACTTTATTTTGTCATAAACTAACTTGTAATCTTCAATCCCTGCAATCACTTGGCACCTAAGATGTGTGTCCATAAAAACAGAAAACATTTGGGACTCAGCATAAAGCTTGTGAGTTCATAAACATGGCATTCTTCAAAATTCGAAACATGTTATTATTAACTATTGCATCAAGCAGATACAACCATGGCAAACAGATAGGAACAGAGTAAGCACAGTATAAATTCACATAACTAGGCTATGTATACAAACTCCACTGGCTAAAGCAGAATCATACAAGCAGCCCTCAAGCATCTTATCAAGCATTGCCATATATCACAGATGCTATTGATAGTCAATTCTACAATTATTACCAGTTATCAAAACATCACATGCCGTTTTAGATAACAGCTCAGATGAACTCACCTCAATCAATCAAGTCAATGATATCGTCTGCTCAGGTTCACTGCTATTAGGTATTATCCTATAGGAAAAATAACATTATTTAAGCTATATTCTAGCTAGTAACAATTTTTAGGGATGATTCGTTATCTTTTTCTATTTGTCGGTTTTATTCGGGCATTTTCTTTTATTCTATGCCAACCCTTTGGTATAATCCTTACTAGTTGGCATAACTCGAGCGTTTCCGTCATACCCGAGCCAACCCTCGGGGTTACCCAATACCTTCCCCAATGATAACCTTAAAGTGTAATAATAATAATAACAATAATAATAACTACAACATTAAAAATAACAAATAATAATAATACTAACTATAACAATAAAAATAACAACTATAATAATAATAATAACTATAAAGATGATAATTATAATTACATTAATAATAACTATATTAATACTAATACCTACAATGATAATAATAATAATAATAACGACTATAATAATAATTAAACATAACCTTAAACAAGTGCGTACCTGAAAACTATCTACGGTAATTTGATGTAGAGTCTCCCCTACTCGCGTTCCTACTCGCGCTCCTACTCTAGCACCGAAAACGACTACTAACAACACCCAACGGGGTATTGAAAACTCGGGATTCTCTTTATATTAGAGCGTTCCCAAAGAAACTTATGTTCTAAATTCAACCTTAAGGCTTCTATTTATAGAAGTTTCTAAAGAGTAACTCAAGTTTTCTGCGTCGATGTGGGATGACTAATTCAAAGAATTCGATGTGGGATTGCGAATTGCAATTCTTGCAATTGTGAATGATTTGAGTATTATTATATTATAATATATATTAAAGACTTTGGTCGGTGGCTACAGTGCCACCGTACCTCCTTAACAAAACCCTAATCGAGTATCCAAGCCAATGTTGACGGAGAAAGGATTAGAAAGCTCAGCCCCAGCAGCAACAACCACACTGATACGACGCCGTTCAGGCAACCGCCACTTGGTGTTGAAATCACCTGATTCTCTCGACCGATGAAGGCCGAACAGATGGTGTTTAGGGGTTAATATTTGTATCATCGAAGCAGTTCGATTGGTGTCGACGATCGCCGAGTGGCATGACCATGACGCCATTGCAGCACCATAGAATTGGAGAAAGCAATGAGGTGTAGTGTATGTGTGTGTGTGTGTGGACTGAGAAAATTAGGAATTGTGGATGATATCAAGGTGGTGGGTTCGATTAGGGTTTTGTTGCGTTGTGGTTCTTTGACGTTTGATTGTTGTTGGTGCTAATGACGATAGGGTTTTGATAATCGGATATGGCGCAGAAGCAAGGTGGTGATGGTGGCTTTTTCTCGTCGCTTGCTTCGAGTTTGTCCAATTTCAAGAGCCAAGTTAACTTGTAAGTTTATTATTATTTTGCCTTAATTGTTGTTGTTGCCCATGGTGTTTTGATGTTGTTTTGACTGTTATTACTTAATTTCCGCTTGAATATGGCGATGTCTATGTGATTTGTTAGGCAATTGGTTGATTAGATTTGGTGGTTTGATCCATTTGATAATTGATACTTACCGAAAGCTTTGGATTATAATTGTTAATTCGTAGACTAAATACAATTTTATCGATTCCAGATTTGGTGGAAAGCGATGAGTTCTGTTTTGGAATAGATCAGGCTAGATCTGATATACTCTTTGGTTAATAGATCAGGCTAGATCTGATATATCTTTGGTTTAGAATCATGTGAAAATAAGATGAATACATTAGCAGTATAATTCTCTTAGTTTGTTTAGGTAGTACTGTATGTATTTGGATCTTTAAAATGCCTCATTTAAAAGTTAGAATGTTGAATTGCTAATTGGAAATTTTTTTTATCTCTGATTCATTTGGATTCAATTGTTTTGGTAGTTTGCTTGGTTACGAGGGACTAGAGGTGATAAATCCCGAAGGAGGGACGGAAGATGCTGAAGTTGAAGCACAAAAAGGGAGATGGAAACAAGAGGTACATTATAATTTTTGTTTCCTTATCCAAGGTCTCATCTTTAGTTTTGTTTATGTACTTATATGGTTCTTTTGCTGAAAATTGTTTTGCATTGGATTGAGTTCCATTATATTGCTATCTATGTTTCAAAAAGTGCGCCCGAGGCGCATCAAGGTGATCTTAACATCACATCTGAATAGGCAGGGCGCAGGGTGTACATGTATACAACATACCAATTTTATAAATATTTGTTTCTTTATTGTCACCTTACGTGTATAGACATGTGGTATCTTTCAAAAGTTGCATTAATGAATCTGAACCGTTTACATCATAAATTTCTTTTAGGAATCAACAATGATGCACGCATCCATCAGTTAGTTACTTTGCATTGCAATTGGTTTTTAATATTCAAGGCGTTATTTTGCAGGTTCTTAAAACTTCAACATAGGTTTTGTGCTGCAGTTCAGGTTTGTTGGACTTTTATATTTTCATGTTTGTTTGTTGTTTCTTTTCGTCAATCTAACATAAACTCATGTTCCAGGGTGGCTCAATAGAGGCAACTACAGATGTACACAGTAGCACACACTTTAATGAACTCATCAGGCCTAAGACTTGCTACAGAATTACGGGTTTTGTTTGCATAGAAGGAAGATCATCCAGTAAAGTTGTCGATCACGATGCAATGATTCTATTCGGGAGATCTACAACAGTGATCCCCATAGAAAGCAACACGATACCAATGTACTACTTTTCCTTTACTCTGTACTCAGCTCTGCATACACGGATGGCATAATCAGAAATGTGTGTTTGAATAAAGGCAAAATGATCGAGATTGCTTTATGGCAGGAGATTGCAATAGGTTTCAATCAAAAGGCGGCTGAGAGATATATTAAAACCTTATGTCGGTGGCTACAGTAACCACCGACTTTCGCTTTGAAATTACAATATTGGCCCTGAGCTTACTATGCACGCGTCTTCCTCACCTCTATCTGTTCTCTCTCATCAAATCACAAACCCACACACCGTTATCTTTATCTCCTCTTTTTCTCTCACCTGATTCTTGAAGATCTTGACGAAGCCGGCATTGGAGTCTTGGGGAGATGGAAGAGAGTGAAGGTTGTTCAGTTGAGTTGGTGTGACGGAGGGTGGATCCTTTAGGTGAAACAATCGATTTGTTCCCTAGGGTTTGTGATTCCGGTAAGTTGTTGTTCGATATTTTTTCTTGCTTTCCGACTTCGTTATTCAACAGACTGACTATTGTCGATTGCTTCTCCTTAGGTTGTTTCCTTAGATGATGCTATGAGTGCTAAAAACTTTACTTTTGTAGTTTTTACAGTTCATGTTTGATACCTTCAATCTTTCAAATTATTCCCTGGTACGTATCTGTCTATCTTATATTTTCTATTAAATTGTTGGTTTTGCACTTCACGATATACCATTTTCATCCTCAAAGTCTTTTATATGCAGTTCCATGAGGCTTGCACATTTTTTGGTCCAGATTATGAAATCGAGGTATTAATATGCCCACCTATAATTTTGAGACTTGAGTTCTTTTGTTTTTGTTGCATACGAAGAATGGAATGGCTAGAAGAAGATTGATAATTGTTGCATCATTTCAACCTATTCAATGATAAAGTGTAACTTTGATTTGCAAAAGATTAGTGTGTATGACCTTTTTATGATAATGACATGACACTGGTCTTTGCGTTGAAGGAAAATGATTTACTTCATGTTTCCAAGGGTCCAGCTCAAAATACACAATCACAAATGTTCTTTGATTCGAGCATGGTTATGAAATTACCAGGTTATTTGCTATGACCCGGTTGACCCATTTAAGAAAATTTCCCAGGTATGTTAGACTAACTTTTGTTATAGTAAGACCACAAGAAAAAGAGAAAAAAACTTGAAACATAAAGAACTTGATTTAGTGAAGATAAATTTTGCTAATCTTTATATAATCAAGATAAATTTCATGAGGTATCCTTTAAGGAAATAAAGATAAACACTTGATCATATTAACTCATGATTACTTTAGACTATTAGTAGTACAACTTTGGATTATGATTTATGGTTAAAGGTTTAATTTGTTTTTATGTTATTTCACATCATTTATATGATATGCTAATTGTCATTAAGCTTAGTTCCTACGATTAACTGGAAAATGTATGGAAAAAGGAGAATGTATAAACTTGATATTGTTTGTTTTATGATTTTCTTAGGAAAATGGAGCACTTGTGTCATATGCCCATGGGAAGCAAGTGGTCGTAAATGCGGCTAACTTCTCCAAGCTTACATATGTTAATGAAAAATGCACTAAATGGTATGTCTTTAACTATTTACTACTACCAATCATTAAAAAATAATATCTGTTTGTGAACTGAATAATCTACAAATGACATGTACATTTGCAGGGCTCCTCTGATATATTTTCACAAATTGATTTATCAAAAACTTAGAGTATCATGAAACCATTGTAAATAAATTAGTTAATTAATAACTACATGGTAGAAATCGATTCTATCTTTTAGGTGACATAAAAAGATAAATGTTTATTTTTGTTTATAAAATGATTCATGTTTGTGTTTGGACACTTCATTTTACCAATGTCATGTTGAAATTATTATGTTTTATTACACACAGTCTGGTCAATTAAATGGTTCAAAGAAATTCTCAAACAACTAATGACTTTACACAGTTCTTTGATCAAATGTTACATAAGTTTTGAACCAACAGTTTAATAATTAGTGGCTTTGTATTGTGTAATTTCAAGGCATACACTAAAATAGAAAGAAAGGTTACAACTGTGATAAACTTTGTGGTATTAAAGCAATTTAAAAGGTTTGTAAGCACATGAATATACTTTGGGGTCTATTCTGACACTCAACCTGTTTGATTTGTCTTTTAAACAGTTAAACTCTTTGCTAATTTTTATTATTATCAAGTGAGAATCTTTACTAATTTCTGCTATTATCAAGTGTGATCTCAGGTGGATACATTAGATTTATTGATCTTCTTGACAATGGTCGGATAAAAGTGACTAGACTATATACAAAGAGCGAGGTAATTCTTTTTCACTTTTAACTGTTGATCTTTGATGACTTATGGTAAATAAAAATTTAAAACTAAATGTAACTTTAATACTAATAATTTTATTGTGTCAATTTATAAGATTACTTAACACTTGCGTCTGTTAGACATTCAAAAAGAACCCCGCGGCAACGCGCGGGTTCATTTCCTAGTTATTATATTATTATATTAGTATAATTAATTCAGCTGCTTAACTCGTTTTTCTCTTATAACTTTTAGTGCATAACGTTTCATAAAATATCAATATGTCATTGTGACGAGCTTATTTTTCTCTACAAGTCAACCTAAGTTTCGTAAAAAACGGAGCAGGTTCGAATATAATATATTATTATTATATTCAAACGGTCTCTTATATCATAAAAATTTCATCTAAAAACTTCAAACTTTTAATAGACAATTTACTCATTACTTACTCGTTTGACAATATATGAAATGCGAAGTTCATATGACTCAAACGCTCGGGATGTTACATTCTCCTCCCCTTAAAAGAATTTCATCCTCGAAATTCGAAGGTTACTCGAACAGTTTAGGATATTTAATTTTCATTTCTTCTGCTAATTTCCAAGTCTTCTCGGGTCCTTTCTGACCTTTCCACTGGACCAATACTAGTGGAATTATTTTCTTTCTTAATTTTCATTCTTGAGAATCAAGAATCGTTATCGGTTTTTCAATAAATTTTAATTTCTCGTCTATTTGCACGTCTCCAATGGCATCGCTTGAGTCAGATCTGCCAAACACTTCCTTAGGTTCGATATATGAAAAGTATCGTGAATACCTTTCAAAGTTTCAGGTAATTCTAACTTGTATGCTACTGGACCAATTCTTGAGATGATTTTGAATAGTCCAATATACCTGGGACTTAACTTCCCGCGTTTACCGAATCGCATTACTCCTTTCCATGCTGAGACTTTCAACATCACATAGTCTCCTTCTTGAAATTCTAAAGGTCTCCTTCTGTTATCTGCATAACTCTTCTGTCTATCATGTGAAGCCTTTAGTCGTTGTCTGATTTGTTGGATTTTCTCAGTTGTCTCGAGAATAATTTCGGTTTTGGTCAACTGATCATCCCCTACTTCTGTCCAACAGATGGGAGTTCTGCATTTCCTACCATATAAGGCTTCAAATGGTGCAGCCTTAATGCTGGAATGGTAGATGTTGTTATAAGAAAATTCAATCAAAGGCAAATGATCATCCCAGCTACCTCCAAAATCAATCACGCAAGCACGCAACATGTCTTCAAAAGTTTGGATTGTTCGCTCACTCTGACCATCCGTCTGAGGCTGATATGCAGTGCTTAAATTGATTTTGGTTCCAAGTTCCTTTTGGAAACTTGTCCAGAATCTGGAAGTGAATCAGCTATCTCTATCGAAGATAATGGATAAAGGCACTCCGTGCTTACTTATTATTTCATCAATATATATCTTGGCTAATTTTTCTATTGGATAGCTCTCACTTATGGGTAGAAAATGTGCTGACTTGGTTAGCCTGTCAACCACGACCCATATAGCATTATATCCTTTTCGTGTTCTTGGAAGTTTTGTGACAAAATCCATGGTCACTCTATCACATTTCCATGCTGGCAACTCCAACTATTGTAACTGACCGGCTGGTTTTTGATGTTCAATCTTAACTTGCAGATATGTTAAGCATTTCTCAACGTACTGGGCTATGGATCTTTTCATATTAGGCCACCAGTAGTGATTTCGAATATCCTTATACATTTTGTTTGCTCCAGGATGTATTGTGTATTTGGATTTATGGGCTTCATCTAATACTTTGCCCTGAATACCTCCAAATTTTGGGATCCAAATTCTCTGACCAAATCGTATGACTCTATCCATTCCTTGAGTCAATAATTTCTGGTTACCCATCATTCTTTCAGCCTGAATATTCTCATCTTTCAACGCTTCAGTTTGAGCATTCTTGATTTGGTCTTTCCAATCAAGCTTGACATCTATCTTTAATGCTTTTACCCTAATCGGTTTAACTCTTTCTTTTCACTGAGAGCATCAGCGACTACGTTAGCCTTTCCTGGATGGTATTTGATTTCACAATCATGGTCATTGAGAAGTTCTATCCACCTTCTTTGCCTCATGTTTAACATCTTTTGATTAAAGATGTGTTGTAAGCTCTTATGGTCTGAGTAGATTACACACTTAGTACCATACAAGTAGTGTCGCCAAATCTTTAAGGAAAACACTATGGCACCCAATTCAAGGTAGTGTGTAGTATAGTTCTTTTCATGAACTTTTAGTTGTCGTGATGCATAGGCTATAACCTTGTCACGTTGCATCAACACACAACCTAAACCATTATATGAGGCATCACAGTATATTGCAAAGTCTTCATTACCATCTAATAATGAAAGTATAGGAGCACTACTAAGCTTTTGTTTTAGAAGGTTGAAAGCTTCTTCTTACTTTGGTCCCCAGTCAAACTTTGCATTCTTTCGAGTCAAAGATGTTAAAGGGATAGCAATCTTGGAGAAGTCTTGAATAAACCTTCTATAGTATCCTGCTAATCCCAAAAAGCTCCTAATCTTACTGGGATTCTTCGGTGATTCCCATTTCATCACAACTTCTATCTTAGCTGGATCTACTTGTATTCCCTTCTCATTTATTAAGTGACCAAGGAATTGAACTTCTCTTTTCCAGAAGTCATATTTAGAGAATTTTGCGTAAAGCTTTTCTTGTCGAAGGGTTTCTAGAACCATTTTTAGATGTCTAGCGTGATCATCTTGGTCCTTAGAATAAATAAGTATGTCGTCTATAAAGACAATGACAAACTTATCCAAGTATGGCTTGCAAACTCTATTCATCAGGTCCATGAATGCTGCATGGACATTGGTTAGACCAAAAGACATAACCAAAAATCCGTAATGCTCATAACGCATCCTAAATGCGGTCTTAGGAATGTCTTCCTCGTGCACTTTCAACTGATGATAACCTGATCGAAGATCAATTTTTGAAAAGTAGTTGGCTCCTTGAAGTTGATCAAATAAATCATCTATTCTTGGTAAAGGATACTTGTTCTTAACTATTAACTTGTTTAATTCTCGATAATCAATGCACATACTGAACCATCTTTCTTTTTGACGAACAATACTGACACTCCCCAAGGTGAGGAACTCGGTCTAATAAACCTTTTTTCTAAGAGTTCGTCAATTTGCTTCATAAGTTCTTTCATCTCGGAAGGGGCTAGATGATAAGGAGCCTTGACGATTGGTTTAGCACCAGGTACTAAATCAATAAGAAATTCTATCTGACGATCAGGTGGAAGTCCTGGTAAATCTTCCGGAAACACGTCTGGAAATTCGCACACTACAGGTATTTCATTCATCTGCATTTCCTTTTTAGCATCTACCATGCATAAGAGAAAGGCTATGCATCCTTTCTGAATATATTTCACTGCCTTCATTGCTGAGATGATACTAGTCTTGGGGTTTCCATAACTTCCATGAATTAGTAGCCTTTCCCCATCTGGCTTACGTACAGTCATCGTCTTATGTTCACAGTCGAGCCGAGCACAATTCTTATTCAACCAGTCTATCCCAAGAATAACATCATATTCACTTAAAATGGTCGGCATTAAGTTTACAAAGAATTCGGTGTTAACTAAGGTGATAACACAATCCTTAAAAATTTGACTTATCTTATCTCGCTCACCACTGGCAGTTTCTACAATATATGCACATTCTAGAGTTTGTGGTACTAAGTTCAAATAAGGTACTAAAGCAGTTGAAATGAAACTTCTATTTGCACCGGTGTCAAATAAAACTCTAGCATATATGTTGTTAATGAGAAACGTACCAGCTATGGTTTCATCTCCAGCTTCTTTTAACACATACACTCGACCCTTAGACTTGTTCTGATTCTTCGTAGGTTGTGCTTGTGGAGGGTTCTTGCAATCACTTCGGAAATGTCCATACTCCAACAGTTAAAGCATCTAATTTTCGGGCAGTTCTTTCGTGAATGATCACCTGTTAGACATTTGGAATCTTGATACTTTCTCCAAGACTCATTTTTATCGTTCCTCCACGGTTTGTTGACATGGTTCCCTTCATTTTGTATGATCTTTCTGTCCTTTCTTGGCATCTGGTTTCATCCTCATTTTTCTTTCTTTTGTTGTTATCAGTCATTATGCCTTCTTCTTCATATACAATGGCACTTAATGCAATTGCAGACTCATAGGTTTTGGGGGTAGACATTTTAACTAACTGTCGAATATGAGGGGGTAACCCCTACATGTATCATATTATACGCTTTGCTTCAGGTGTTACATGCTCAGGAAGCAGCCGAGCCATCTCATCAAACTTGGTCGTGTACTTACGATGTGTCATGGCCCCTGCCTGTAGTTGTAAGAATTCTCTTTCAATTTTGTCCCTTTCAACTTCAGGACAAAATTTTTCCATCACAAGCTCCTTCAGTTCATTCCAGGTTAAAGTAGCAACAACTCTAGGTCCTTTAGCCTGCTTAACATTGTCCCATCAAAACAATGCCTCGGACCTAAATGAGTGGGTGGCATACATGAAAGCTTGTATGGCTGTGCATCCATTAATTTCAATAACAGCTTCCATCTCATGGATCCACTGAAAAGTCGCCATGGCATCTCTTTTGCCATCAAATATTGGAGGTTCACATCCCTTGAAAGCTTTGTAAGAACAACCCTGCTTAGGTTCAGTTTCCATAGCGGTATCATCATTACCATTGGTGTTATTTATATGATCATCCTGCCCATTACCACCATTGCTCACATACCCTCCAGATGCGTTCATAACCTCAGCTATAATAGTTGGTAAAGCATCTCTAATTATGCTAGCTACGGCTGCTTGGAATGGTGGTCCAGCAAATTGCTGTGACTCATGTTCAGCATGATGAAGATTTTCATGATCATTGTTCGTAGATGACATGATTTGCCATCTACTACCAGGAGGCCTACCACGACCCCTACCATGAGTATTTCCTTCTCTTGGCATAGTCAAAGCCTACATGAGGAAGCAGGGATTTAGTATTCACACGATGGATTATGATCCAGAACATGATAGTATTAATAGACAAGAAAAACAGTGGCCAGATGTCATTGCTTATCTATTGCAATTATAATGTTCTAGCCATTATCCTCCATGGTTCACCAAAACCCATTACCCAATACCAATGCAATTAATCAAATTATCTTAAAGCATCTTTCCTAGTTGAAGTCTAGATACTATCTTTGTACCTAGTTCACTTAAACTACGCCTCCCAGGGCTCACCGTGGGCTCTGATAGAGTACATAGCGGAAGTCTAACTTTAAATATACATCAACGTGTACAATACATTTGTTATAATAGATAATACCATTACATCAGTTTAACTATACTAGAGATCCAAATCTTCAACAACTTTCTAGAACTTTATTTTCTCATAAACTAGCTTGTAATCTTCAATCCATGCAATCACTTGGCACCTAGGATGTGTGTCCATAAAAATAGAAAACATTTGGGACTCAGCATAAAGCTTTTGAGTTCATAAACATGACATTCTTCAAAATTCAAAACATGTTATTATTGACTATTGCATCAAGCAGATACAGCCAAGGCAAACAGATAGGAACATAGTAAGCATCGTATAAATTCACATAACCAGGCTATGTATACAAACTCCACTGGCTAAAGCAGAATCATACAAGCAGCCCTCAAGCATCCTATCAAGCATTGCCACATATCACAGATGCTATTGATAGTCAATTCTATAATTATTACCAATTATCAGAACATCACATCCCGTTTTAGAAAACAGTTCAGAGGAACTCACCTCAATCAATCAAGTCAGTGATATCGTCTGCTCAGGTTCACTACTATTAGGTATTATCCTATAGGAAAAATAATATTATTTAAACTATATTCTAGCTAGTAACAATTTTTAGGGATGATTCGTTATCTTTTTCTATTTGTCGGTTTTATTCGGGCACTTTCTTTTATTCTATGCCAACCCTTTGGTATAACCCTTACTAGTTGGCATAACTCGAGCGTTTCCATCATACCCGAGCCAACCCTTGGGGTTACCCAATACCTTCCCCAATGATAACCTTAAAGTGTAATAATAATAATAATAATAATAATAATAATAATAATAACTACAACATTAAAATAACAAATAATAATAATACTAACTATAACATTAAAATAACAACTATAATAATAATAATAACTATAAAGATGATAATTATAATTACATTAATAATAACTATATTAATACTAATACCTACAATGATAATAATAATAATAATAACGACTATAATAATAATTAAACATAACCTTAAACAAGGGCGTACCTGAAAACTATCTACGGCAATTTGATGTAGAGTCTCCCCTACTCGCGTTCCTATTCGCGCTCCTACTCGCGCTCCTACTCGCGCTTCTACTCTAGCACCAAAAACGACTACTAACAACACCCAACGGGGTATTGAAAATTTGGGATTCTATTTATATTAGAGCGTTCCCAAAGAAACTTATGTTATGAATTCAACCTTAAGGCTTCTATTTATAAAAGTTCCTAAAGAGTAACTCAAGTTTTCTACGTCGATGTGGGATGGCTATTTCAAAGAATTCGATATGGGATTGCGAATTGCAATTCTTGCCATTGTGAATGATTTGAGTATTATTATATTATTATATTATTATATTATTATATTATTATAATTAATTCAGCTGCTTAACTCGTTTTTTTCTTATAATTTTTAATGCATAACGTTTCATAAAATATCAAAAATGTCATTGTGACGAGCTTATTTTTCTCTACAAGTTAACCTAAGTTTCGCAAAAAACGGAGCATGTTCGAATATAATATATTATTATTATATTCAAACGTTCTCTTATATAATAGAAATTTCATCTAAAAACTTCAAACTTTAAATAGACAATTTACTCATTACTTACTCGTTTGACAATATATGAAATGCGAAGTTCATATGACTCAAACACTCAGGATGTTACACTGTCTGAGGGTGATAAGCCGTGCTAATGTGTAGTCTCGTCCCCATCGCATCATGGAACCTCTTCCAAAACTTTGATGTGAATCGGGTGTCACGATCCGACACGATAGACATCGAGACACCATGACGAGCTACAATCTCATTGATGAACAGATCCACCAGTCTCTCGGATGAGTATGTCTCATAGACTGGTAGGAAGTGAGCACTCTTTGTTAGTCGATCAACTATCACCCAAATAGTATTGTACCCCTTCGCCGTACGATGTTGCTTCTTTATGAAGTCCATGGTGATGTGTTCCCACTTCCACTCGGGTATATCCAACGGTTGGATCTTCCCGTATGGTTTCCGATGTTCTGCCTTCACTTGCAAACGAGTAAGGCACTTGCTCACGTACTCTGCTACGTCGCACTTTATTTCCGGCCACCAATAATCTTTCTTCATGTCCTAGTACATGTTCGTGGCATCGGGATGAATCGAGTATCGAGTCATATGAGCTTCATCCATGATGCGCCCCTGTAGGTCTCCGTAACGAGGGATCCATATCCGTTCGTTTCGGGTTCTAACACCAAGAGTGTTCTCACCCAGTTCTGTGAATAGTCCTCTCATTCGTTTGGAATTAAGGCGATCTTATTTCAATGCCTCATCTTGAAATTCTTTCACCTGGGTTATCACGTCAGCGGTCATAACCAACTGATAAGCCTTCACCCGAATCGGATCGGGTCTCTTCTTTCGGCTAAGGGCATTGGCCACAACGTTGGCCTTACCTGAATGATAATGGATCTCACAGTCATAATCTTTGACGAGCTCTAACCATCTCCTCTGCCTTATGTTGAGATCCTTTTGCTCGAAGAAATACTTCAACCTCTTGTGGTCGGTGAAGATGGTGCACTTCGTCCCGTATAAGTAGTGCCGCCAAATCTTCAACGCGAAGACCACCGCTGCAAGCTCTAAGTCATGAGTAGGGTAGTTGACTTCGTGGATTTTCAGCAATCGGGATGCGTTGGCTATAACCTGCCCTCGTTGCATTTACACACAACCCAATCTCGAAAAGGAGGCATCCGAATATGGCACTAAGTCTTCACTCCCTTAGGGTAATGTCAAGACATGAGCTTGAGTCAATCTCGTCTTTAACTCCTTAAAAGCATCCTTCTGTTCTCGACCCCACACAAATTTTACGTCCTTGCGGGTCAATTTCGTCAAAGGTGAGGCTATCTTGGAAAATCTTGTATAAATCTTCTGTAGTAGCCCGCCAAACCCAAGAAACTACGAATCTCGGATGGCGTCATTGAAGACTTCTATTGCATCACCGCCTCAACCTTTTGTTGGGTCCACCATGATTCCTTCAGCATTTACCACGTGACCCAAAAATTGCACCTCACGCAACCAAAAAGCACACTTAGAGAATTTAGCATACAACTTTTCTCTTCTAAGTGTCTCCAATACTTGGCGTATGTGGCCGGCATGTTCTTCCTCGCTCTTCGAGTAAATCAGGATATCATCAATAAACACAATCACCGATTAATCTAAGATGGGCAGACACACTCAGTTCATTAAAACCATAAAGGCAGCTAGCCACGTTAGTCAAACCAAAAGACATAACGAGGAACTCGTAGTGTCCATAACGCGTGTGAAAAGCTGTCTTAGGAATATCTCGCTCCTTTACCTTCAACTGATGGTAACCAGATCGAAGATCTATCCTCGAGAACCAACTGGCACCTTGAAGCTAATCAAACAAGTCGTCAATCCTCAGTAACGGATACCGATTCTTCACTATCAACTTATTCAGCTCCCGGTAGTCGATGCACATCCGCATACTACCGTCTTTCTTCTTTACAAATAAGACCGGAGCAGCCCATGGAGAGATACTCAGTCGAATGAACCCTTTATCCATCAACTCCTCGGTCGGAGCTAATCGATACGGTGATTTGGCAACGGGTTGAGCACTGAGTATCAGATCAATCTGGAACTCAATTTCGCGATCCGTGGCACGTCGGATAAATCTTCTGGGAACATGTCCGAGAAATCACATACAATTGGTACATCAGACAGTTGTAGTACAGACGCGTCCACATCCTGCACGTAAGCCAGGTAGGCATTACATCCACGCCTCATGCACTTCTCCGCCACTGCCATTGAAATCACCTTTGGCACCGTAGTAACGTGATCACCGTATATCATCACTGAACTTTCATCAGGTGCAACTAATCAAATCATCTTCTTGCGACACACGATGTTCGCCTTGTAGGTTGCTAACCAATCTATTCCCAGCACTACATCGAATCCGCCTAGGGGCATCACAAGTAAATTGGCAGAAAACCTATGGCCTTCTAGTTCTATGGCACAGTCTCCTATCATATCAGTAATCCTAGTAGACTTACCAATAGCAGTTTCTATATCAAATGGCTCATCAATACCCCTACTACTAACAAGCAATTTATCATAGAAAGTTGTAGAGATGAAACTCCTACTAGCACCAGAATCAAATAATAAAGAGGCGCGAGTTTGGTTTACTAGAAACATACCTGGCATGACATCGGGGTCCACTCTGGCCTCCTCCCAGGTCATCGTGAAAGCTCTAGTGCTTGCACTCTGCCCTCCCTCTTCACCTTCTTCTTCGCCCCAGAACTCTCGACCCTTGGCCTCTTGCTGTCCTTGCCCACGTGGCCCTCCTCTCCACAGTTATAATACCTCAACGCCTTGCTATCCCTTGCAATGTGACCAGGCTTCTCACATTTGAAACATACATTTAATCCCACCTTGCACTCCCCAGTATGCTCATTTCCACATCTATCACACTTCCTTAGCCTCGAACCTGATGACGCCCTACGATCATCCATCATCATCCTTTTGTTGTTTGGAGTGAAACCACCACGTCCAAACTGCTTCCTGTTCCAATTCTTATCACCACCACCTATCTTCTTCGCCTCCACCACAGTCTCCTCTCACTCATCATATAACCTTCCCGCCAGGTCTACAGCGGATCGAAAGGTACCCGGTCGGGTAGCAATCAAATGCATACGTATATCAGCTAACAACCCCTAGACATATCTCTTAATCTTCCTTGATATCGGAGTCACCTGATCAGGCACCAGCCTTGCCATCTCGTTAAATTTTGTGGTATACTGTAGTGCATCATAGTTCTCGCTTCCAGTTGCAGGAACTCCCTCTCAATCTTGTCCAACTCCCGGTGAGGACAGAACACCTCAATCACCAACCTTTCCAGTTCTGGCCACCTCATCTTTCCAATGGCCCTGCTACCCTCGGCCTGGACAATATTGTCCCACCAACATAAGGCCGAGTCCACCTGGGTGGCAAACTTCACCTTCTGATCTTCTCCGCACTCACTGATATCAAGCATCTCCGATTGTTCCCTTTCTCCTCTCCCAGTAGGCTTCCTCTTTTCCTTCCTCTCTTTCTTTTCGTCCTCCCTCACAGCTTTAATCACTTTAGTCATTACAGACGGTAGGATCGTCTGCATGACTTGATGGACTTCCTCTACCACTGCCTCTTTCACTAAGGCCCTTAAGTTTGCAATCTCATCACCACCTTCCTGATGATGCATCTCGATCTCTTCACGGGTTCTCTCAGTAGTCTTAGCCCTATTCCTGGTAACTCGCAGTTTGGCACCACGCCCACCATGTACTCCACCCCTAGAAGCCTTAGATGATCTACCTCCAGCCATTCTCGGTAATAGCTTAGTTTATGTTGAGTATAGTAAGTCCCTAATTAGAGTGGCCAGTTGTGATTAGCACTTACTTTACTCTTCACACCCCAAGCATTTCCTATCCTGACTACATCAGTATCTAAATCTACTATAAGCACATAATCAAATAGCACACGCATATAACTCCAATTATCATTAGAAAAAGAAATACCTGATGACACGTAGCTACTCGGGCTGGCATCCCTCCATATGGTCCTATTTTCAATTTAACATTAGGTTTTTGAAAATATTTTACCCATTCACTTAAACTTTAGCTCTGATACCAACTTGTAAGGCCTCGTTCTCTAGATGCTTACAGTTGGTCAATCATTGTATCATTACATAAAACATTATATAATTCATAAATTTAGCAGCGGAATCGAGTTAGCAAAAACCATTCATTTCATTTATAATTACTGTTGTTAAGCAATACAACGTTGTTCATCAGTTACAAAAGATTGTTTTAATTGTATTACAAAACAACAATATCAACAAATATGAATGGATGTCAGCCTCATCCCGTCGAGTAGCTTCAACCCCGTGCCATCCTCAGCAATAGTTACCTGCCAACTGAAAATGCATAAAAGTCAGCGTTGCTGAGTGAGTTCTAGTTTTAAAAGCGTTAAAATACCTTATATAGCTTATATAATAAAATACCCGTTTTCAATAAAATAATTTCTTTACTTTCGTATGTGAGCATTCATCGTACATACAACAAGGTATAACTTCATTCATTATCATACGCATTCGTTCTTTTCGTATTCTTTTCATTATCTTTCACTTTCATCCGGACCAATGTGCAATACCCCGAACATTGTGCACGAAGCTGATGCTAGGCCTGTGGTCTATAAATAGACCACAAACATTGTGCATGAAGCTGACCCAGTCACCTAGGGTATGCTATAAGGGTCCCGTCAATCTTAATAATTGACCCTGTGTGCATCCTTCGGGTTAGCTAAACCGCACACAATTGAGCTAACGACAACATGGTCGTGCACCTCCATTCATTTGCTTGCAAGACTTTCATTTATTCTTTTATGTTCCACTTCTCTTTATCATTAATCTATCATTTTTTATTAATGACAATACTTTACGTTTATGATCATAATCATACCACGTTAAGTCACACAATAATAAGTAATATGGAACATCAGAAAATTTTCTAAGTGTTTGGGTGCTTTAGCACTATGTAGGCGCATGGGCCTGTTTAGGGGTTTTTCAACTATGCAGGCGCATTAGGCGTTTCAACACTTAGGCGCATGAGCCACTTCGAGCGCATGGGCACTATTTGGGCTGTCACACCCCAACCTTGACGGCGGAAACGTCGAGGTGTGAAGGTTAAGATCGTTCACAACCACATAACGCTATTAATAACCCAAGTATATATTAATCATAAGTGTCAATTGTACCGTTACAAACATAAGTCTCAAAGAAAGTAAATAACATAACATAAGATGTGACAAGCCAATTTATTTTATTTATTTAACTAGGTCAATTCCTAGATGTGAAAGCACTTCAAGATGCCAATCAAACGTGAGCATTTCCTGAAACATGTTAAAAATAATATGTTAACAATAATGTTGGTGAGATTTCCGTAGTTTTCAATACATAAGTATATAACAGATGGCAATTCATGTTGTAAGTTAAAGAACAAAGTAACTAGGGATGTAAGACAGAATTCACAATCAAACCTTGACAAAGTTTTACAAGTCTCAAACGTTTACAAGTATATATGATTAGCTAAGTGTACTTGAATCAACCAAGCAGGCTTCTCAGGCCCATAGATCTATAACGTCGCCAGGCTAGCAACAGTTAATGATTACACATATATTCGACATTACATGATAGCTACAAAGGTCAACTAACCACAACACACAGGTGAAATGCCATAAGTTTACAAGAATCAAACGTGTTTACAAGTGCAATGTTTATAATGTAACATGTTTCACCCCAAAGTGTAAAAATAATAAAAGGGGTATAGAAATACTCACCTGGTCAATAAATATATTATTGATGATTAATAAGAAAAATAGAAATCGTCGTTCCAACGTAAACCATTACAAGACACCTAAATAGTCATATTAACAAGGTTTAAACGTCCAAATAATAAATTCAACGGATTAATAGAAGCCTAGGGTTTGGTGTTTAGAGGTTTTATTATTTAAATTAGACGAGATAAAATAATTGGTTAAGTTCAATTCAAAATTAAATATACCGTTTAAACATTCTAATGTAAAGGAAACATACAAAAATAACATCAATTTTAATAAAATCTTAGCTCGAATAAAACTTGATAGTTTGTAAATTAATCCCCATTTTAACAATAACATACTTTCGATAGTGGTTGTTCTAATAATAACTTAGTAATTTAAACTATTATTTGAAATCCAATTTCTTTATAGGAACAAGCTAATTGTAATATTAATTTAGAGTATATAGAAAAATACAAATAATTTTCAGATTTTAATTAGTTGTCTTACAAATTAATTAAAGTTCATAAAATAATTTTTGTAATTTTTAAGAATTTTCTGAGTTTATTTTAAAGGCCAAAAAGCCTTAAAACAAAAACAAAAAATATTGGGTTCCCCGGATTCAAACCGGGGACCTCAAGTTTATGGGGGCACGTCTTACGAGTGATCTAAGGCACTCAGCCGTGTTAAAGCTTCATGTTTACATCCTAAAAACACCAAATGCTGAATCACCCCCAAATCGCATGAACCCTAGTTCTATATTGATTCAAATTGAACACTGATTCGAGTGTTTCAACTCGATTAACCTTAGGGCTTTTGATCCCTAAGCTTAATCGAGCACGACGATATATTATACTTACCTGATTACGATCTAGATGATGTGTTTAAGCTCGTGTTCGTCTCGATTCACACGCGAAGAACAGGGAGGTCAAATTCGATCTTACGTTGAGTTTGTTATGCAATTGAGTGTTTAGAGAGGTTAAAGGGAGCGAATGAGATGATTCCCTTTGCTAAATAGGTTCAATTTGTACGTTAGGGTGCCGAACAAACTTCAAGTTCCATTCAACTATGTTGGTTACCAATACGTATTTAATCGATAGTTTAACTCCAATTAAATACTGTATTAAGGTTGGGAATGATTATACGAACGTTTCCAATCGTTTAATTTGGTTAATCGACTCCTCGTGTATGTTCAACGGTTATGAACCGATTTTGATTGATGAACTCAACTTAATTCTCTTAAGTGTTGTATGTAATGGTCCAAATAGGTTGTGGGTTCGAGTTCGCGGTGCCTCCCTGAGTCGTTTGGTACCTTTTGCAACGTTGAAATCATCTAAATTTGGGTGTTCGGTGGTCACCGGAGTTTGGCCGGAGTTTGGCCGGAGTATGGCCACCGGTGACCGGAAAAACGTGGGTGAAGGGAGGGTTGGTTTGGGTTTAAAAAAATGTTACATTTTGACCTCTTGAAGTTTGTTTTATTTTTATGCACAAGCTTTAATGTTTGAAATTTTAAAAATTACAACACAAAACCTTATACTTAGTTACACTAAAATTCAATCATTTTTAAGTTTAATAATTTCCATAAATTATTATTATTATTAGTTTTAACATAATCTTAGTTATTTTTAGCATTATTATTATGTATTATTATTATTATTATTATTATTATTATTTTTTATTATTATTATTTTTATTTATTATATAATAATTATTAAGATAATCTTACAAGTTAAAGAATTACAAGACCAAGGAAAACAATACGTAAAAGTAACCCATGAGTTTCATAATTTACAACTTTGGCCCTTACACGAATTATAACGACGTTAACTTTTAATTAACCAAAAATACAAGATGTTACAGTCTCCCCAACTTAAAAGAATTTCGTCCCGAAGTTAAGAACGAACTAAGCGAACAAATGCGGGAATTTCTTTTTCATATGCTCCTCACGTTCCCAAGTGAACTCAGCTCCACGTTTGTTTT
The DNA here is from genome assembly GCA_024085815.1 of Flaveria linearis. Lineage (NCBI taxonomy): Eukaryota > Viridiplantae > Streptophyta > Magnoliopsida > Asterales > Asteraceae > Flaveria > Flaveria linearis. The sequence continues at coordinate 31,072 of JABSNV010001014.1, read as the reverse complement.
CCCTATGGACCTTGACGATCGGTGTGGTAGTTGCTCGGGTTTTCTTCAGGGTTCGGTCCATAATCTCAACAGTTTTCTCAACGAAATGCAATGACTCATCTATTTGAATTTTCTTGAGAGGAACATGAAAGTTTTCATCAGCCAGGCATTTCCTCAAGTTTGAGACATGGAAGACAGGATGAACACTGCTAAGTTCAGAAGGTAGTTCCAATTTGTAAGACATTTTCCCAATTCTTTTTAGAATCTTGAAAGGTCCTACAAAGCGTGGGGCTAACTTACCCTTCTTCCCAAAACGTACAACCCCCTTGCATGGAGAGACCTTAAGAAGAACCATGTCGTCGACTTGAAACTCCAACGGTTTGAGTCCTTTATCGTCATAACTCTTTTGGCGACTTCTAGCCACCTCAAGGTTATTTAGAATTTTGGAAACTTTATCAGTCGTTTCTTGAATAAGTTCAGGACCAGTGATGAGATTTTCCCTAATGTCAGTCCAACAGTTCGGAGAACGACATTTACGACCATACAAAGCCTCGAATGGTGCCATCTTGATACTTGACTGATAACTTGTTATACGAAAATTCCGCGAGCGGTAAATGCGTATCCCAATCACCACCAAAATCAAGGACACATAGTCGTAGCAAATCCTCGAGGGTTTGAATTGTTCATTCTGTTTGACTATTAGTTTGAGGATGGTAAGCCGTACTTAGATCCAATTGAGTACCCAAGAGTTCTTGCATAGACGACCAAAAATGTGAAGTGAAACGAGCATCTCGGTCGGATATGATGTGCAACGGCACGCCATGACGACTCACAATTTCGTCAATGTAGATGCGAGCCAGTCTTGAAACTTTGTATGTATCTCGTATTGGTATGAAATGTGTCGTTTTAGTCAAACGGTCCACAATCACTCATATACTATCATGACCACGAGGAGTACGAGGTAACTTGGTTTATGAAATCCATGGATATATATTCCCATTTCCACATAGGGATTTCAGGTTGCTCAAGTAAACCACTTGGTCGTTGATGCTCGGCTTTGACTCTTGCACATGTGAGACACTTGGAAACATAAGACGCGATATCTTTCTTCATTCCAGGCCACCAATAATGACCACGCAGGTCCATGTACATCTTATCGGAGCCAGGATGAATGGAATATCGGGTTTTATGAGCTTCGTTCATAATGAAGTACCGAAGGCTATCACGATTCGGAATCCAAAGTCGATTCAAGAAGTACCACATGCCGTTCGGTTTTGTCTCCAGTTGGGACCGAACGTTAAATATCAAATCTTCATCCTTTCCCTCATTGGTTAATGCCGCTTGTTGAGCCTCGCGAATGCATAACTCGAGATCACTATTAATCCTTATGTTTTGAAGCATGATAGTGGCCTCGTTAACATCCACATGAATCTCGGTATCAAATTTCCCTAACGTGTCAAACCATTGCCTTCGATCTTGGATTTCTTACAGCGAGACAGTCTTGTTGTGGACCTTGCGACTCAGCGCGTCGGCTACAATATTCGCCTTTCCAGGGTGATAGCGAATGTCACAGTCGTAGTCACTAATCAACTCAATCCATCGTCTTTGTCTCATGTTAAGATCCTTTTGGTTGAACACGTGTTGGAGACTCTTATGATCGGTGTAGACTATGCATTGCGTCCCATAAAGATAGTGTCGCCAAATCTTTAAAGTGAAAACCACAGCACCAAGTTCAAGATCGTGAGTTGTGTAGTTCACTTCATGAACCTTTAATTGCCTCGACGCGTATGCTATGACTTTGCCTCGTTGTATGAGAACACACCCAAGACCTTGATTAGAAGCATCGCAATACATGGTAAAGTCATCGTTTCCATCGGGAAGTGTGAGAATAGGAGCGTTACACAACTTGCGTTTTAATGTCTCGAAAACCTCTTCGTGCTTGGGTCCCCATTCAAAGAGTCAATTCTTTTGGGTTAGCGCCGTTAATGATTTAGCAATCTTCGAGAAATTTGCTATAAACCTACGGTAATATCCCGCTAAGCCCAGAAAAGAACGAACCTCGGTTGAGGTTGTAGGAACACACCAATTCTTCACGACTTCAATTTTAGCAGGATCAACGTGAATTCCTTGGCTATTCACCACATGCCCTAAGAATTGAACATCTTCTAACCAGAATTCGCACTTGGAAAACTTGGAGAATAATTGCTCTTTCTTCAAAAGTCCAAGAACTTGTCGCAAGTGCGTCTCGTGATCGATTTTCATCTTGGAATAAATAAGAATGTCATCAATGGACACGATCACAAACTTATCCAAGTACGGTTTACATACTTAATTCATGAGATCCATGAACACGACAGGTGCATTGGTCAAGCCAAAAGGCATAACCATGAACTCGTAATGTCCATATCGAGTACGAAAAGCGGTCTTTGGAACGTAGTTATCGTGGACACGTAATTGATGATACCCAGAACGTAGATCAATCTTTGAGAATTGGGTTGCTCCTTGAAGTTGATCGAAGAGATCATCAATTCGAGGAAGAGGATATCGGTTCTTGATGGTAAGCTTGTTGAGTTCTCGATAGTCGATGCACATACGAAATGAACCATCCTTCTTCTTCACAAACAGTACGGGTGCACCCCACAGTGATGAACTAGGACGATTGAATCCTTTATCGGTCAAATCCTGTAGTTGACTAGCTAGTTCTTGCATTTCAAACGGTGCAAGACGATAAGGTGATTTAGCCACAGGGTTTGCACCAGGGATTAAGTCAATCTTGAACTCAACTTCTCGCACGGGAGGTAGTCCCTTAAGATCCTCAGGAAAAACCTCGGGAAAGTCTCGCACGACAGGAATGTCTTTCAATTCCTTACCCTTAGCTTTTGTATTAACTACATATGCCATGAAAGCTATGTAGTTTTTACTTAAGCACTTGCGGGCCTTGATGCAAGACGTAAGTTTGAGTCCTTGGGATGATTTCTCCCCAAATACCTTCAAAGTATCACCAGTCGGTAAAGGAATTCAGATGCACTTCTCGAAGCATAAAATTTCCGCACGATATTAGCTAACCAATCCATGCCGATAATAACATCAAAGCTTCCCAGTTGCATAGGAATGAGGTCGATGGAGAACTCGTGTTCGTTAAGGCTCAAGGTGCAATCGCGTATTATGATGTCAACGACGGTAGATTTTCCATCGGCGACTTCGACCGTGAAGGATCTTTCCAGATTAACACGTGGTTTAGAAAGTATAGTCTCGAATTCCAAGGACACGAAACTCCTATCCGCACCCGAATCAAACAATACAGATGCATAATAACTATTTACAAGATACATACCTGTTTGGTAATAACCCATTATTGGTATGATGAACATAGATAGGAATTTTATAAGACAAGAAACGATTTAAAAGGAGTTTAGCGACGTACCATTCACCACGTCGTTGTTGGCTTGTGCTTGGTTGGCGTTGATGTTGAAAGACCTTCCACGAGCCGGTGGCACAGTTCCCGCATTACGAGGACATTGCGGACGAATATGACCAGGCTCGCCACAGTTATAATAGGTTTGGTTGGTAAGCATTGCAGTGTTGTTTGGCGCACGAAGACAAGTAGCCACCAAGTGCCTATACTTTCCACACAACGAGCAGACTCGGCATGGAGTGTTGCTCGCGTGGTGGTACTTGCACGTGTTACACATAGGATATGGAACGGCATAAGCTCTAGCCATGGGAGCTTGATTTGTAACCACCATTTGTTTTTTAGGTGCATTTGGGGCGGTTACAACGTAGTTGCGTGTCGGGGTGAACTTACGCTTCATGTTTTGGGAAGATGACTTGGCCCTTACCTCCTTTGTTGCCTCAGGTGTCACCTTCGCAGTAGACTTGGAATCCTTTGCTGACATAGTGCCAGCTCTAATATGATTCTCGGTGAGCTACGCAGTGATAGTAATTGCCTCCTCCAAAGTTGTGGGCCTACTACCCACTACGGCATCTTGAATTTGAGGTGGCACCCCCTTAATAAATTTCTCAATGTTACGGGGCACGGTGTCCACCATGTGGGGTAGAAGCATACTCAACTCATGATGCCGGGTGGAATAAGCCAAATGATTCCCACCATCTTGCTTGAGGTTCCAAAACTCCTCCTCTAGCTTTTGCAACTCGCTCCTCGGGCAGAACTTTTGAATCATGATATCCTTAAATTCTTCCCAGGGCAACGCCAATGCAACCTTAGTCCCCTGGTTTCTCTTTTCACTATTCCACCATGTTAGTGCCCGTTATTGAAGGACACTTGCAGCATAGCAAACCTTGAACTCATCGGGGTACTCGCTAAAGATGAAGGTGCTCTCCATACTTTCAAACCACTCGAGAAGTCCAGTGGCGCCTTCTTTTCCACTAAAACTAGTGGGTTTGCACGAGTTGAAATGTTTGCACGTGCAAGTATGATTGTTCCCTTGTTGGTTGTTGCTATTCTCTCCATGAGCACCGCTATTGTTCCCATTAGAGTTGTTACTATTAGCCATTAGGGTGCTATTAAGTTCAGCAACCATGGTTGGGAGCACAACAGCCATTTGTCGATCGATCATTGCTGCAAGCTTGCGGTAGGAACTTCCACGCTTTCCATGATGGCGAGACACGCTAGATACAAAATGAGTTAGTTACGGGAATGAAGATAACAAATGATAGTAGTTAAAACAAGAATAAGCTAAGAGTTGTAAGGCATGCGGAATGGTTCCATTTGGTAACGCATTACCATTTGGAAGCGTTGACACGTCAAGGTAAATTGACCAATTTGCCTTAGAAACTTGTGTATATCGACCATAGTTTATCACTCATCCCAGAAATCCCCAGGTAAGCATAACTAGTCCCGTAGGATTTATGCGAAATGCTTACCTTAGCCCGGAGTCCTTTTGCCAGGAAATCCAGAATACAGGTGTCTATGTGTCACACAATATTTCTTAGGTTCATGAAATCAAAACCTTGATGAGATTTATATAGATTAGACATAACGTCTAAAGATCCAAGTCATAAGCATAAGTATACGATTCCACGTGTCATCGAGAATAAGATTAAGAGGTTTCATGTTCGGGGAGAGTCAAAGAGTCAAAGATAAGTTTAGGGAGATAAGTAACAATGTTTAAGTGATCCTGTGCTAAGGCATCAAATTGCACATAAGAAGGCATAGCATTATGTAGCATGCAAACCATATAATTTAAAAGATAAAATATAATTCTATAAGGTTCATGCATAGGCTATAGTCTAGGTCACCATTTCTAATAACCTAAATCCCTATAGTTATGGGCTCTGATACCAATCTGTCACACCCCAACCTTGACGGCGGAAACGTCGAGGTGTGAAGGTTAAGATCGTTCACAGCCACATAACGCTATTAATAACCCAAGTATATATTAATCATAAGTGTCAATTGTACCGTTACAAACATAAGTCTCAAAGAAAGTAAATAACATAACATAAGATATAACAAGCCAATTTATTTCATTTATTTAACTAGGTCCATTCCTAGATGTGAAAGCACTTCAAGATGCCAATCAAACATGAGCATTTCCTGAAACATGTTAAAAATAAAATGTCAACAATAATGTTGGTGAGATTTCCATAGTTTTCAATACATCAGTATATAACAGATGACAATTCATGTTGTAAGTTAGAGAACAAAGTAACTAGGGATGTAAGACAGAATGCACAATCAAACCTTGACAAAGTTTTACAAGTCTCAAACGTTTACAAGTATATACGATTAGCTAAGTGTACTTGGATCAACCAACCAGGCTTGTCAGACCCATAGATCTATGACGTCACCAGGCTAGCAATAGTTAATGATTGCACATATATTCGACATTACATGGTAGCCACAAACGGCAACTAACCACAACATACAGGTGAAATGTCATAAGTTTACAAGAATCAAGCGTGTTTACAAGTGCAATGTTTATAAAGTAACATGTTTCACCCATAGAAATACTCACCTGGTCAATAAATATATTATTGATAATTAATAAGAAAAATAGAAATCGTCGTTCCAACGTAAACCGTCACAAGACACCTAAATAGTCATATTAACAAGGTTTTAACGTCCAAATAATAAATTCAACGAATTAATAGAAGCCTAGGGTTTGGTGTTTAGAGGTTTTATTATTTAAATTAGACAAGATGAAATGATTGGTTAAGTTCGATTCAAAATTAAATATACCATTTAAACATTCTAATGTAAAGGAAAAATACAAAAATAACATCAATTTTAATAAAATCTTAGCTTGAATAAAACTTGATAGTTTATAAATTAATCCCCATTTTAACAATAACATACTTTCGATAGTGGTTGTTCTAATAATAACTTAGTAATTAAACTATTATTTGAAATCCAATTTCTTTATAGGAACAAGCTAATTGTAATATTAATTTAGAGTATATAAAAATACAAATAATTTTCAGATTTTAATTAGTTGTCTTACAAACTAATTAAAGTTCATAAAATAATTTTTGTAATTTTTAAGAACTTTCTGAGTTTATTTTAAAGGCCAAAAAGCCTTAAAACAAAAACAAAAATATTGGGTTCCCCGGATTCGAACCGGGGACCTCAAGTTTATGGGGGGGGGGGGACGTCTTACCAGTTATCTAAGGCACTCAGCCGCGGGTTCCCCGGATTCGAACCGGGGACCTCAAGTTTATGGGGGGGGGGACGTCTTACCAGTTATCTAAGGCACTCAGCCGCGTTAAAGCTTCGTTTTAACATCCTAAAAACACCAAATGCTGAATCACCCCCAAATTGCATGAACCCTAGTTCTATATTGATTCAAATTGAACACTGATTCGAGTGTTTCAATTCGATTAACCTTAGGGCTTTTGATCCCTAAGCTTAATCGAGCACGACGATGTATTATACTTACCTGATTACGATCTAGATGATGTGTTTAAGCTCGTGTTCGTCTCGATTCACACGCGAAGAACAGGGAGGTCAAATTCGATCTTACGTTGAGTTTGTTATGCAATTGAGTGTTTAGAGAGGTTAAAGGGAGCGAATGAGATGATTCCCTTTGTTAAATAGGATCAATTTCTACGTTAGGGTGCCGAACAAACTTAAAGTTCCATTCAACTATTTCGGTTACCAATACGTATTTAATCGATAGTTTAACTCCAATTAAACATTGTATTAAGGTTGGGAATGATTATACGAACGTTTCCAATCGTTTAATTTGGTTAATCGACTCCTTGTGTACGTTCAACGGTTATGAACTGATTTTGATTGATGAACTCAACTTAATTCTCTTAAATGTCGTATGTAATGGTCCAAATAGGTTGTGGGTTCGAGTTCGCAGTGCCTCCCCGAGTCGTTTGGTACCTTTTGCAACGTTGAAATCATCTAAATTTGGGTGTTCGGTGGTCACCGGAGTTTGGCCAGAGTATGGCCGCCGGTGACCGGAAAAACGTGGGTAAAGGGAGGGTTGGTTTGGGTTTAAAAAAATGTTACATTTTGACCCCTTGAAGTTTGTTTTGGTTTTATGCACAAGCTTTAATGTTTGAAATTTCAAAAATTACAACACAAACCTTATACTTAATTACACTAAAATTCAATCATTTTTAAGTTTAATAATTTTCATAAATTATTATTATTATTAGTTTTAACATAATATTAGTTATTTTTAGCATTATTATTATGTATTATTATTATTATTATTATTTATTAATATTATTTTTATTTATTATATAATAATTATTAAGATAATCCTACAAATTAAAGAATTACAAGACCAAGTACAACAATACATAAAAGTAACACATGAGTTTCATAATTTAAAACTTTGGCCCTTACAAGAATTATAACGACGTTAACTTTTAATTAACCAAAAATACAAGATGTTACAATTTGGGCGTAATGGGGTACACTTAGGCGTCTGAGTCTAACACTTAGGCGCATGAACTACTGTTCAGGCGTATAAACTTTCACTTAGAAATTCTAAGGCAATACTTGGGCGCATGGGAGTAATGTTTGGGCGCATGAGCCCACACTTAGTATTTTCAGCCCATAGCTTTGGGGCGAATGAGCCCTATTTGGGCGCATGACCCCACTCAAAAGTTTTTCTAAGGCAAATTCAGGCGCATAAGCCTTTTGTAGGTGCATGAACTTTCTGTCCAACATGCTTCTAAGTAGTTTTCAGACCCAATCATCATATCATCCTGTTCTAAGCTTAACACTACCATTCTAAGCATTTAACATACCAAAAACAACCTTAAAACATCATCATACATCATAAAACATACGTGTACACATACATAGCATTTATAAAATTTTTTTAATACATTTTCAGCCCCAAAGAAGTTATGAAATATGTAAAAACCGGGGTCTAGAACTCACTTATTGTAGCAAACAAGCAAAACTCCTCCGAACTCGCTTCACGAGTTCAAACACCTAAACAAGCCAAGAACACACAATCCGAACACATAAGACACATATAAATCAGTTCTAAGGTGGAAAACTCACAAAAACGCACCAAAAACACAAGAAAACACTTAACAAGTGCGAATTTCAGACTTTCTTCTTGAAGAACGAGAGAAACAGCTCTTCCTTCTTCTTCTCCTTTTTCAGTCGATCTCAAAAGCAGAAAGTGGGCATGGCATAGGCGGCATGCCCCTTTAAAAGTATTATTTTGTACTTTTGTACTATTTTAGACAAAGCCCCTTCAACTTTGGCTCATTTGTATTTCACTCAAGATACTTTATTTCCTTTTTCCTTCTTGTTTTTTTCCTTTTAATTTTGACAAAAATTCGGGCGTTACAACAAGGCAGAATACCAAGTTTTTATTTAGATCAAGGAATAATTTGTTACTGCATATCGAGGCTCAAAAATATAGCTTTACAACATTAAACTTCAATGCGTGACACTAAAAAACAAGGTGCTATCATGAGGGAGGAACTTTTAAGTGTTTTTCTGCTAATGCCTTTTGATGTTTTATATATCTCCAGGTAGTTTTTGGATAATTTACGGTGGTATTACAAGGTTTTCATGTGGGTCTATATTTAGGGTGTTATTAGAAAGTTTTCATGCAGTGTAATGTACAGGATGTAGTGTATTTCTATGCACTTTATTTAAGATTCTGCTGGATTGGATTTGTTTAATAAATATCATGTCGTGGTTTGGAAAACAAATCTTGTGTTTGCTTTGTTATTGTTTGTTAGTTTAGTAATAAATATTTTTCTTATGTTCTCATTATAGCTTCAAACAACTTGTGTTTTGTAATTTTTTTAAGTATCTATGTATCACATAGTATTATAAATAAATGATGATTTGTGTATGTATTGAAGAAGATATACATAACTTGTAGGTTGATATAAACATGAAGGACTAAAACTGTAATTTAGTTGAGAAAATAATATAGATAAAGCATAATCGCTGGGCAATCGAGACGACGAACGGCGTAGTGATTAAGAAACTTGGTGTGGAGGATCAATAGAGAACGTATTATCAAATCTAAGTTTTCCGCAACGCGATCAAAGGTACTTTCTGATTCAGAGATCAAACAAAAATTGTATCTCACAACGTGATTACAGGTAATTTCTGTTCATTCGTGGATGCCGATTCCTGCGTAATTTCCGACCGAATTAGGTCTTTTAAGCTGATATATGAGTTTTCTTGATGGAGATTATGACTCTGGTGATGATCGTCACAACTCTCTTATATTAGAATAGTTTTTCTGAATTTATTGACAATCGGTGGTTCGCCCTCTTCTATTCTAGCCCTAATTATGCAGATATTGCTTTTTTTTCCCTTTCCCTAGCTGTGGTTTATAAATTGTTTCAAATTGGGATTTATACTATGTTTGGGCATCATTATTTTAATTCCATTATGGAAGAAAATTATACTGTACCTGTATAGTTATCAACAGAACATTTATGCATATATATTCTATCTTGTGTTTATCTATTTTGTGAATAATAACTTGATTGATTCATTGTTTACACAATGATGAACCAATAGAAAGTAGTTTAGGATGAATTTATGCCCCATGTTAAAGGATTATGAATCCAAGAAGCGAAAGGGGAGGCAAGCTTGCCAACAAACTCCCTCTCAACTTAGTCAGAAGACAAAAATTTTCATACTATGCTGCCCCAAGAACTCAAAGGAGAGCTCTTAATATTTGCCTTCCTAGATTTTTTCTCAAAGCCTGACATATTCTCCAAGTCTCATATTCTTCTCTCTGAAACATCTTAATAACTTTGAGAGTTCTGATATGTAATAGGTTTACAATCACACACTTGATCTCCTATTTTGTACTTAAAACCAACCAAGAACATTGAGGATTAAATAAAAGCATGGCATATTTACAATCATAAATTTTATGATTCAGAGCAAAATGCTCGTGGTTAAGGTTAGAAGGTACTTAAGGATGTTGGTAGCAAGCATCTATTAGTTCTTAAATGGTAAACCATGTTTTCAAGGGATTTATGTTTAGCTATCTTTTATTCAGTTTACCTTCACTTGTGATTGTGGAGATGGAGAGGAACAAATACCTAATTGATGACTGTACTGATTCTGTATGGGCTGTTCCGGAAGACCAAGCTACTTATCATCAGGCCACAAGACCCATAGGACACAGCCGTCCTTATGAACTTCCTCTGGACTCTGAAGATTTTCTTGATGGAGATTATGACTCTGGTGATGATCGTCACAACCCTGTTCAGCAAGATGTTCCTGAGGTAAATTTGAAAAATGTATTGAGCGGGATAGTTGCAATTGTTACTGGTCGTAACAAAGATACAAGTGAACACACTGTTCCTGATTCAAATGTTGCATTTATTGGGTCTGAGAAGAATGGGGATACTTACTTGCACCCTTCCGTCTACATTCCTAGTGCCCCACCGCTCCTTGAACCATGTGGAATTAACTATAATGCTTACAAAGAAGTATTGGAAGCAGAGCCGCCTGAGTGGCTGCGGGACAGCACTGCTAAAGTTTGTATGCAGTGTAATGCTCCCTTCACTGCCCTCACTCGTGGTAGACATCATTGTCGGTTCTGTGGAGGAATATTTTGTAGGGCTTGCTCAAAGGGAAGATGCTTGTTACCTGTTAAGTTTAGAGAGAGGAATCCACAGAGGGTTTGTGATACCTGCTATGATATGCTTGACCCATTGCAAGGTGTACTGATCAACACTATCAGCAACGCTGTACAGATCGCCAAGCATGATGTCATGGATTGGACTTGCACAAGGGGATGGTTAAATCTTCCAGTTGGTTTGTCTATGGAACATGAAATATATAAATCTTCTAATACGTTGAGGAATTACTGTCAGGTACTGCTTTTGTTGACCTGATTCACACTTTTTCGTACACGATATGTTCATGTTGCAACTTGCAAGTCCCTACATTTTGTTGTCATCTGGGCAGGTTGCCAGGTTAAACCCTGAAAGGTCTATTCCTGTGGCTGTTTTAAAAGGAGCTAAAGGTCTCGCTATTTTAACCGTTGCTAAAGCTGGGATATTACTCACATACAAACTTGGTACTGGTTTGGTAATGGCTCGAAGGGCTGATGGTTCTTGGTCTGCACCTTCTGCTATAATTTCGGCTGGTCTCGGATGGGGTCCTCAGGTATAACTATCAAGTGTATTGTATCAATAATGTTGGTGTCCATTTCCTTCTAAATATGGGTTAATTTATTGTCAAAGCAACTTTATGAGTCATTGCAGTATGATTTGAATGGATTTGGCATTAATATATCATTCCGTAAGGTGTTTGGTTTGTGAAGGGAATGCCCTTTATTTGAACTACAAAATCTTACTCACCCTACCGACGTATTGCATCCTTGACCGGACTTGAACCTTCGACCACTTGGTTAAGGGTTTCACTTTATCTGCACCTTAGGAAGCATGTTGTTGAAGGAACTAGAATTACATAATTTCTTAAAATTCTATCAGATGAATCAATTGACATTCCTTGCAAAATGGTTGGAATGTCTATGGTTTATTAGTTTTGGATGAAATAAAAAAACTACTATTGTTATTATTTTTACATGATGTTGGTTTCAGGCACAAGATCATACTTAAAACTCTTGCATTCATTCATATTTTGAAACTTACATATATATAGAATATAAACATGTAGTCCTAAAAATAAGCACCACTACTCCACTAGACCCACTAACTTGCTAACTACCTGTTAAACTTGACTTATTAAAATAAAAGACTCATGCTGACCCGTTACGTGACCCGACTTGACCCGACTTGACCCGATCAAGATTAACCCAACATTCACCCCTTTAATCTTGATCTCGGTTCTCGGTTCTCGTTTCTCTTCTTTCTTTTTTGCTTATCTTGCTCTTTCTTTCTATACCCGGTACCGGTTTTCTTGCTAATCTTGCTACTTTCTTGCTTGATTCGAGCTTTCTTGCTTGATTCGAACTTTCTTGCTTGCTTACTTCGAATCATCTTCCTTGCTAACTTGCTTACTTTCTTGCTATCCGAATCACAAATATACGGTCTTGCTACTTGCTATCTTTCTAGCTTGCTTTCTTGCTCTTGCTTTTGCTACTTGAACCTCGTAGGTCCATTCTTACTTGTTTAGTTTTCTTTTTAATCATTTTATTTCTTCTACACCGTGCTCATAATTAATTTAGCAACCTGCTTGTGTGCCTGCATGTTTAAATTAATTAAGGTGCTTGCCTGGATGCTTTCTTTCTTTGATGGCGACTGCAAAGACTTTGATTCTCATTGGCAGTCTCTAAGGATTTGTAAATAATCCTTGATTTTTGTGCCCAACAATTCTTTGCTCTCTTTGCTTCTGCTTCGGAAACCTTTCTTCCCGCCGATTCAGAGACTATTGACTTTTTTTTTTGATTTATCGTGACAGAACCTTGCTCCTCTTCTGCCTTGAACGATTGGGTATTTAGTGACTGCTATAATTTAATTCGGATAGTATCAATTATGGCTGGAAGATATTTTACTTTTGGAATAATGCGTTTTTCAATTTTAGAAAGACTTTTTTTTTGGTATTTACTGCAGCTGTGTTTTGGCTGTAAGTAGGCTGTGTTTAGCCTTTAAATAAGTTAGAGTTTTCCAGTGTTTGGTATTCAGAAAATTCTGTTATGTTTTCATTTCTCTTTTCAAAGAATAATAAGAAGCGGGCCGACATTGTAGCTTTGCTGCTGCACTTTGCGTTCTGATCTGATTGTTATTGCTCACAATCACGAGAACAGTAATCAAAAGCAATAAACAAGACACGAGATTTATAGTGGTTCGGTTACGTTGTGTAACCTACGTCCACTTGGGGCAACTAGGGTTTTCTTTTTATTGAGGTGTTAATCTTTACAAGTACAAGAGATGTGTATTTATACTAACTAGACAATTAGGGTTTACACTTTCCTAATTCTGTCTACAGCTAGCTAATACCGGGCCCACCGGGCCCACCCGAGATGGGTCGGAGCCCACAACATAACAATCTCCCACTTGGGCTTCGAGACATCTTCTCTAACCCACCACTTGAATGCGTCAAACACCTGGATGCGCAAAATGTCTTCAACTGTATTGTCTTGTACTTATAAATAAACCCAAACTGGTTTAGCTCCTCCTAGTTACCCCTGCCTTCTCAACTACTCCTGAAGGCCAGCTGAAGCCCTGCAAAGCTTCAGCTTATCCAGCGTGACAGACTTAGTGAACATGTCTGCTGGATTCTTGTTCCCCTTGATGTTGTTCAACTGAATAGTACCACTGCTGATTAGACCTCTGATGAAATGATATCTGATATGAATGTGCTTCGTCTTCCCATGATGAGAAGGATTCTTTGCTAGTTTAATAGCACTTTCATTATCACAGTACAATGGATACTTTGTCTGTTTTTTGCCTAACTCACCCAGAAAATTCTTCAACCAAACGAGCTCGTTACTAGCCTCAGCGGCTGCCATGTACTCAGCCTCTGTAGTAGAAAGTGCCACTCTCTTTTGGAGCCTAGACATCCAACAAATTGCTGTATCACCCATAGTGAACACATACCTTGTAGTACTCTTGTAGGTCTCATTACATCCACCCAAGTCAGCATCTGAATAACCTTTGAGAATAGCATCTCTACCCTTGAAACATAATGCCATCTTTGAAGTACCCTTCAAATATCTGGGTAGCCACTTAACTGCTTCCCAGTGTTCTCTCCCCGGATTAGACATATACCTGCTGACAACTCCCACTGCGTGAGCAATATCGGGCCTTGTGCATACCATAGCGTACATAAGACTGCCCACAGCCGATGCATAAGGAACCTTCGTCATCTCGGCCTTGTCTTTCTCTGTCTTTGGAGACTGATCTTTTGAAAGCTTAATATGACTTGCCAATGGTGTACTTCGAGTAGTAGTCTTCTCATCATTCATTCTGAACTTCTCTAATATCTTCTGAATGTACTTCTCCTGAGATAAAGTTAGAGAACCGTTCTTGTGATCTCTGGTGATGCTCATACCAAGTATCTTCTTAGCTGGACCCAAGTCTTTCATTTCAAACTCTGCAGACAACTGTTTCTTCAACTTGTTAATCTCTGCAATATCTGAACCTGCTATCAGCATATCATCAACATAAAGCAGGAGAATGATATAGGAACTTTTAAACTTCTTGAGATAGCAACAGTGATCCGTCTCACATCTCCTATACCCGTTTCTGCCCATAAAGCCATCAAACTTCAAATAACTCTGTCTGGGCGCCTGTTTTAAACCATACAAACTTTTCTGCAATTTGCACACCAAGTTTTCTTTTCCTTTAACCTGAAAACCCTCTGGTTGTGCCATATAAATAGTTTCATCAAGATCACCATGCAGAAACGCAGTCTTCACATCTAGCTGCTCCAAATGTAACTTTTCTGCTGCAACAATACTAAGCACCAATCTGATAGTAGTCATCTTGACCTCAGGAGCAAATATCTCACTGTAATCAACCCCGGGTTTCTGTTGAAACCCCTTAGCGACCAATCTTGCTTTGTATCGTTTGTTACCATTGTGATCTTCCTTAACTCTGTAGAGCCATTTATTCTGTAGAACTCTTTTATCTGGCGGAAGCTTAGTTAAGACCCATGTATTATTCTTCATTAAAGAGTTCATCTCATCCTGCATTGTATGCTCCCACTGAAGCGAATCTTTCAACTTAACTGCTTCTGAGTAACTTTCTGGTTCACCGTCCTCAGTTAAAAGAAGATAATTAACTGAAGGACTGTACCGGGTAGGCTGCTTAGAAACTCTGGTGGATCTCCTGACCCAATGAGATTGGTCTGGAGTCTGTGGATGCTGTTCATCTTCAGAATCTGAACTCCCACTATCAGAAGCTTCAACTGTCTCTCCATCTCCACCCATACCACCATCTTCAAACGCTGGAACTGTGTCGTCATCAGTTTCTGTCTCTGGTTCATTAACAGGTTCTGGATCTGATTGTTTCTGGGCATCAACATCAAATTCAACTTGCTCTTTCTGAACCTCTGAAGTGGTTGTGTTTCTGTCTTTGTATAACTCAGCCTCGTTAAATGTAGCATGCTTGCTTCTGATCAATTTTCTGTTTTCAAAATCCTAAAGTCTGTAGCCCATACTGTCAAAACCATAGCCAATGAGGGTGTACTTCTTGGCTTTAGCATCAAGCTTGTCACCGTCTTTCACTAGATCATAGGCACTGCACCCGAATACTTTCAAATGCCCAAATTTAACAGCTTCACCTTTCCACTCTTCTTCTGGTAGCTTGAAACCCAACGGAACAGATGGTCCCCGATTAATTAAGTAGGCAGCAGTATTAATTGCATCTGCCCAGAACATCTTTGGAAGCCCTGAATTGATTCTCATACTTCTGGCTCTTTCATTCAATGTTCTGTTCATACGTTCTGCGACTCCATTTTGTTGAGGAGTGCCCGGGACTGTATAGATCATTCGAATACCATTCTCTGCACAGTAGTTCTGGAACTCTTTGCTGATGTATTCACCTCCGTTGTCCGACTTCAAGCATTTCACCTTCAAATCAGTTTCCAATTCAACAGCAGTTTTCCATTTCTTAAAAACATCAAAAACTAAAGATTTATTTTTAAGAAAGTAAACCCATACCTTACGGGTCGAATCGTCAATGAAAGTGACATAATAATAAGCACCTCCCAAGGAAGCAACTGGAGTAGGTCCGAAAACATCCGTGTGAATAAGCTCCAGTTTCTGAGCTTTCGGTGGCTTTCCTGTCTTCAAAAAAGACACCTTCTTTTTTCCTGAATACACGGCTCACAAAATTCTGATTCGACCTTCTTTAACTCTGGAAGCTTTCCACTAGAGACGAGCATTTTCATACCTTTTTCACTCATGTGACCGAGTCGTTGGTGCCACCGATTAGTTTGACTCATTCCACTGGTTACTGCATTTACCCCATCTACAGGAACTTCAACCATGTACAGTGTGCCCCTCTTTGTACCTCTGGCAATCACAAGATTTCCTTTCACGACCTTCCATTGTCCCCCACCAAACATGACATCATATCCTTCACAATCCAACTGCCCAATAGAAATTAACTTCTTTCTGAGACTTGGAATGACCCGAACATCTTTAAAGATCCATGTGGTGCCCAATGGAGTCTTCAAAACAACATCCCCCATCCCTGTGATATTAAGAGCATGGCCATTAGCTAAATGAACTTTACCAAAGTTACATGTTCGTAGATTCTTCATCGACTTCGTGCTAGATGTAGCATGGAACGATGCTCCTGAATCCATGACCCATGACTCTGTAGAATCTTCAACACAGCAGATAAGAACATCATTTGAATTATCTTCAGCCAGATTAACTTCCTTTTTGTCTTTAGAAGCAGATGGTTTAGGGCATTGGCTTCTGAAATGCCCATGTTCTTTGCAGTTCCAACACTGGATGTCTTTTCTGGGCTTTGACTGACTTCTTCTTCTAGACTTTGAACGACCCCTGCTACTACCCCTTTCTTTTCCCCTACCTCTTCCTTCAGTACTCAACAGAGAACTAGATGGTTCACCCGAATTTTTCCTTCTAATGTCTTCCCCGAAAATCAAATCACGGACCCCATCAAAGGTGAGCTTAGCAGTACCACATGAACTACTAACTGCAGTAACTGTCCCTGACCAGCTTTCAGGCAATGACGATAACAATAACATGGCTAAAATTTCATCATCAAACTTGATATCAACAGATAACAAGCGAGAAATAACGTTATTGAAATCATTGATATGAGAGGAAACTGAACCACCTTCTTTCAATCTGGTGTTAACTAGCTGTCTGATTAGAAATACTTTATTTGATCCAGACGGCTTCTCGTACATATTTGATAAGGCTTTCATCAAACATGAGTAGTAGTTTCCTTCACTATATTGCACACAACGTTCTTTGCTAGTGAGAGTCTGATAACAGCAATTGCTTTCCTGTCCAACGTCTTCCATTCTTTATCAGTCATATCTTCCGGTTTCTCCTCATCCAAGGCTGCCATCAAATCCTTTTGACACAGCAGATCCTCAATTTGCATCTTCCAAAACCCAAAATCATGTCCTTGAAATTTATCAATCTTTGTTCTCCCGTCATCAGCCATTATTCTAACCTAAATGCTCAACAATCGAGTCAAAACTGAAAACAGTGCCAAACGCAACTTTGGCCGGCTGCCTGAACTTGCGTGTTGTTCTATTGAACACTGTTTTATGAAATCAGTTTCAAAAAATTACGAGCAATAGTTTGTAACAGCCATGGTTGTAAAATCGCTAGAACGAACAACAACTAGAAAACGCAGTAGACTGTTTCAGGGCGGCCGCAGGGGAGGAATTCCGGCAGTGGGCGCGCCGGAACCCTAAATCAGCGGCGGCGGCGGCGGTTGAAGGCTGAGGCGGCGGCGCCGGGAACCCCAATCGGGGTTTGGCGGCGGCTGAAGGCTGAGGCGGCGGCGACTGAACCCTAATCGGGGTTTGGCGGCGGCTGAGGCTGAGGGGGGCGGCTTAACCCTAATCGGGGTTAGGCGGCGGCGGCGGCGGCGGCGACGGCGGAACCCTTGATCGTGTGTACAGAATCTTCAAAATTTTTTTTTACGGAAACAGGGGGAAGATTTTAACAGTAAACAAGAGCCTGAACCGGCTCTGATACCAGTTGTTAGGATCAAAGAGCTCAAACACACGAACACAATCACGAGAACAGTAATCAAAAGCAATAAACAAGACACGAGATTTATAGTGGTTCGGTTACGTTGTGTAACCTACGTCCACTTGGGGCAACTAGGGTTTTCTTTTTATTGAGGTGTTAATCTTTACAAGTACAAGAGATGTGTATTTATACTAACTAGACAATTAGGGTTTACACTTTCCTAATTCTGTCTACAGCTAGCTAGTATCGGGCCCACCGGGCCCACCGAGATGGGTCGGAGCCCACAACATAACAGAGGTTGGTTCAAAAGGGACAACCAGCGCTCAAACATTGGTCGGAGGGGTGTGATCAAGAGCCGAAGGATTGTGCGATCAATCAGAGAAGAAGCAAGAAAAGATAGCATTAACATATAAGCCATCCTACCAATCTGTCGCTGCAATGCCCTGTTTTGACAGCCACAAGCTACACAATTTGGGCTGTCAAAATCAAGGCAGTTTTTAATGTTCACGACGTTTGGGAAGCAATTGAGCCAAGCGTGAACGTTGACCCGAAGAACAGTATAGAAGTAGCCTACCTGTACCAGGCAATACCCTAAGAGCTTGTCTTCTAAGTTTCCTAGTTCGCAACAGCGAAAAAGATTTGGGATGCTTTGAAGGCTCGCTATGTAGGGGTCGATCGGGTTATAGAGGTCCGACTTGGATCCTTAGTGACTGAATTTGAAGCATTGAAAATGAAAGATGGAGAGGTGATCAAAGACTTTGCAGGACGGATCAGTAGCATAGTCTTGAAAGCAAACAGCCTAGGAGCCACGCTTGAAGAATAGAGCTGGTCATGTGAAGGAGGAAAATTCAGAAAGAAAGATCAAAAGGAACCGGTCATGGCCGAGGGAATGGCTATGACAATCGAGGCCGAGGCCGAGGTCGAGGTCGTTCAAATGGGCGGGGAAGTGGTTCCGGTCAAGGAACTTCGAATGAAAATCAATGGGGTGCAAACCAAAGGAAGGACCGCTCCAATATTAAATGTTTCAGATGTGATGCCATGGGATATTTTGCATCAGATTGCCCAACCAGAAAAGGAGATGAACGAAGCAACGTAACTCAAGCACAAGAGGATGAGCCTGCTTTGTTGATGACAGTAGGTTTTCGAGACCAAAGGGAGCTGGTCTATCTGAATGAAGAGAAGGTTATACTAGCTGCATTTACATCCGGTTCCAGTTCTGATGAAGAGTTTATATAGTACTTGGATATGGAGCATCCAACCACATGACCGGGAATCAGAGTTTATTTTCTAAACTTGATTCAAATATAGGTGGCAAAGTTCGATCCGACGATGGTTCATGTGTAGAAATCGAAGGAAGAGGGTCAATCTTGTTGGATGCTAAAAACGGTGAGCAACGCCTCCTAACGGATGTGTACTACATACCATTCCTCAAGAGCAACATAGTCAGCCTAAGGCAAACTACCGAAGCTGGCTGTGAAGTTCTAATGAGGGGTTAGTATTTGTGGATGTATGAACCGGATGGCAGATTACTCTTGAAGGTAAAGAGTTCGCAATCGGCTGTACAAGATTAATTTGAGGATTGGCTCACCAATATGTTTAGATGCAAAAACCGATGAAATGGCGTGGGTATGGCATGCACGTCTGGGTCATGCCAACTTTGATATCCTTTGGCAGATGCCAACAAAAGAGATTGTTGAGGATATTCCACATATAAGCCATCCTACACAATTGAGTGAAGCATGTCTTGCCGGGAAGCATTCTAGACACTCGTTTGCGGATCACACAACTTTTAGAGCATCACGACACTTGGAGCAGATCTATGCAGACCTGTGTGGGCTTATCACACCTACTATGTTTTACTAATCGTTGATGATTGCAGCAGGTATATGTGGGCTTACATGCTTAAATCGAAAGATGAAACTTTTGAGCAGTTCAAGAAGTTTAAACACTGCTGAAAATGAGGTAGGACAAAAATTAAAGTCCTTAGAACTGATCATGAGGGGAATTTACTTCACAAAACTTTAATTTATTTTGTGAACAAGAAGGGATAGTAAGTTAGTTGACCGCTCCATACACTCAACAACAAAACGGAGTTGTGGAGCGGAGAAATCAAATTGTTATTAGCACAACCAGAAGTCTTTTGAATGCTGTGCAGGTTCCCCAAATTTTATGGGCTGAGGCGGTTTGACATTCAGTCTATGTTCTAAATAGACTGCCCACAAAAGCTTTGAAGGACCAGACGCCTTATGAAGCTTTAATAGGACGGAAACCAAGAGTTGATCACCTAAGGATATTCGGGTGTGTTGGCCATGTCAAAGTCCCTCCTAATCAGTTGAAGAAACTAGACATCAGAAGCATTCCAATGGTGCACCTAGGAGTTGAACCTGGATCAAAAGCATATCGAATGTACGATGTTGATAGAAAAAGCTTGTTATAAGTCGCGATGTCAAGTTTGAAGAAGGATGAAAATGGGACTGGAAAAACTATCTATCAGAAGTTAGTGAACAGCCCTGAATGGGCTGATTTTTCAGTTGAATTGGGCCCTGTAAATGGGTTCAATGACCTGAGCAGTCAATCTGTAGAAAGCCAGCAGGAATTTTGATTATGGAAGCCCAAGTGCAGGTGTCCTGTCCATGAGTACGTCCGGGGGGGGCGGGGTCCCCCTGAAAGGTTACTAGCACGAGACCAGTTTCAGACTAGACCCCTTCTGTTACCGACTGATATAACCGGTCCATCGGACCCATCTGTTGCTGAACAGGAAGTGGTTGATGACTCGCCAGTTAAATGGCTGAAACCACTGGCTGAAATTTACAATAAAACCTCTCATAAAGTGTCAATTACAATGACCTTCTCATGGAAGATGAAACAAGTACATACAAGGAAGCAACACTAAAACAAGAATGGAAGGAAGCGATGGCCACTGAAATGGCATCGATTGAAAGGAACAATACCCGTAAGTTAACAGACCTTCCACCTAGTCATCGGTCTATAAGACTGAAGTGGTTGTATAAAGTAAAAAAGAATTGAAGATCACAAAGTAAAATACAAGGCTCGTAGCAAAGGGCTGCGTACAACAACCGGGGGTGGACTTTGATGAAGCTTTTGCCCAAGTAGCAAGCCTTGAAACTGTTCAGTTGATCTTGGCAATAACAGCTCAACAAGGTGGCAAGTTCATCATCTAGACGTGAAGTCGGCTTTCCTTCACAAAGAACTTAAAGAAGAAGTGTACATCTCCCGGCCGGAGGGGTTTATAAAAAAGGGAAGTGAGCACAAAGTATATAAACTGTCAAAGGCGCTCTCTGGCCTTCGACAGGCTTCAAGAGCATGGAACATGCGACTTGATGGTGTTCTAAAACAGCTTGGGCTCTAAAGATGCAAGCAGGAGCAAGCAGTATACACAAGGAACAAAGATTCGTTGATTGTGGGGGTGTATGTTGACGACTTAATCGTCATTGGAGGAAACAGGATGGATAGCCGAGTTTAAGAAACTGATGGAAGCCATGTTCGAAATGAGTGATCCTGGTCTTCTATCTTACTACCTCGGCATCGAGGTTATTCAAAACAGTGAAGAAATCTCACTAAAGCAAGCAGGTTACGCTAAAAAAAAAAAATACTCCAACAGGCTGGATTGTGGGATTGTAACCCAACCAAATTCCCAATGTAACCTGGTTTGAAACTGTCCAAACATGAAGGAGATCCCATTGGTGCAACGCAGTATCGACAAGCAAGTGGGTGTCTAAGGTACCCAACTTGCACTCGACCGGACTTATCTTACTCAATTGGATATGCTAGCAGATTTATGCAGGCGCCAAAATCAGTTTATCTCCAGGCTGTTAAACAGACCCTTCGTTACGTAAAAGGAACTACTGAACTAGGCATATGCTATAGAAGGAATGGAAGTAAAACTTTATATGGCTTCAGCGATAGCAGCCATGCTCTGGGTGTTGATGATGGGATAGGAACAAAAGGCCTGGTGTTTTATTTTGATGATGGACCAGTGGCATGAAACTCACAAAAACAAGGTACGGTAGCTTTGACTACGTGTGAGACTGAATTTATGGCAGCCACATCAGCAGCATGTCAAGCCCGGTGGATGAGAAGTGTATAGCTGAATTAACTGGTCAGAAGGAAGAAAAGGTGACTATTTTTGTGGATAACGTGTCTGCCATTGCCCTTATGAAAAATCTAGTTTTTCACACACTACCACTTCATTAGAGAGTGTGTTGAAAGGGGTCAAATCAAGGTCGAGCATGTCAACGGGAACTATGAGAAGGCTGATATACTTACTAAGGCGCTGCCAAGAATCAAAATTGAAGAAATGAGAAAGCTCATGGGTATGACGGTCATAAAGTAAAAGCCGTGCCGAAGTGAAGACCAGAATTAAGGGGGTGATTATTATTTAATTCCGGATAATATCAATTATGGCTGGAAGATTTTTTATTTTTGGAATAACGTGTTTTTCATTTTAGAAAGAGTTTTTTTTGGTATTTACTACAGCTGTGTTTTGGCTGTGTTTAGCCTTTAAATAAGTGAGTCTTCCGGTGTTTAGTATTCAGAAAATTCTGTTATAATTTCATTTCTCTTTTCAAAGAATAATAAGAAGCGGGCCGACACAGTAGCTTTGCTGCTGCACTTTGTGTTCTGATCTGATTGTTATTGCTAACAACTGCTGTGGTCGCTTGCTGCTATATTATTCTTACTCGATTACCTACTACTGCTTTAGACTTCTTTCTGACGTTTCTCGTTTTTCAGCCCTGTAGCCGAGGGCTGCTCCTTCTAGCGAAACCGACTCTCAAACCGGTCCTCTCTTCTAACCTTGCGCTCTGATACCAAATGTTGGTTTCAGGCCCAATATCATACTCAAAACTCTTGCATTCATTCATACTTTGAAACTTACATATATAGAATATAAAAATGTAGTCCTAAAAAAAGCACCACTACACTAGACCCTCTAACTTGCTAACTACCATGATCTAGTAAAATATGAAAAAACATGTGACTAAATACAAATTAAACTTGACTCATTAAAATAAAAGACTCATGCTGACCGTTACGTGACCGTCATGACCCGAGTTGACCCGATCAAGATTAACCCAACACATGATATTATTATTTTTACTATTGTTATTGTTATCATTATTATTATGTATTATTAGAAATATATATGGCATCGGTATTATTTGTTATTACTGTTTTGATGTTTAATATTAATTTTCAAAGGTTTTGTCATAATCCAAACAAAAATAGCAAACTTGAAATTCAAGCAAAGTGAATGTTCACATGCCTATTATTGTTGTTAATTTTTAATTATTGCTTATTACTATATAGTTAACTAGTATTAAAATTATAAATTTTTACTTATATATCATTTAATTAGAGTGATTTATTATTATTATTATTATCATTATGAAATATGAATTTAATTTCAATTATGTCTTACATATTTGAAACCAGTTCTTCCATATTCAAATTTCAATTCATTTGACGGATTCTCTACCGTCCAAAATCATTAAACCTTTTAGGTTCCATACTGCATGTAGTATCGTTGTCTAAAAGTTATTAACCCATAATGACAGGACCACAAATGTGTATATCAGGCTATTTATTTGACCAGGTTCATAGATATCCAAGTGAGACCTTATTTTGTTTTTGTTCAAAGGTTGGAGGTGAGCTTATGGACTTCATTATTGTGCTTCATGACTTCAAAGCTGTGAAAACCTTCTGTAGTCGTATGCATTTTTCTCTTGGAGCTGGTTGCAGTGCTGCTGCAGGGCCTGTTGGAAGAGTTTTGGAAGCTGATCTTCGTGCTGGTGATAAAGGCTCTGGCATGTGTTACACTTACAGTTGTAGCAAAGGTATTACTCATCTTTTGCAGTTCCTAATTTGTTACATATCATCTTTCAGAACTGCGTCATTTTATCACAAGGAAGTTAACAAGTGAATGCGAGATTAATTAGAGGTCTAATATGGAAGAGTAACCCGAGGATAAGTTACTCGGTGGTGTTTCAGTTTTGATAATGATAAATGAGTGTTGTTCAGCCTAAAAAGTGATTTTTGTTTAGGTGCATTTGTTGGAGTGTCCTTGGAAGGGAACATTGTTGCAACAAGGATGGACACTAATCTTCAGTTCTATGGCGATCCATATCTCACCACTGGCGATATACTTCTGGGAACGTAGACAGACCAAAGGCTGCGGAACCCTTGTATGCTGCTCTGGAAGACCTTTACTCTAGACTTGTTTGTTAGCTTTCCGTTCAAGTGCCGTCAAACTCTTGCACATCATTGTTAAATCTTATATGTACATATTACATATGTATTAAAAAAAGGAAAATCCAAGTGTACTTGTAAACACCTTTTATGACTTTATTTATTGATGGAAAAAAATGCGTGTGCTGTTGGCTGTGTTCAGCAAAACTGTAGACTTGCAAGATCTATTTTTGCAAGGTGGTTTCGATGGGAATCATCAGTTAGGTTTATATATTTTCCAAGGTGGTTTGATTAATTTATGGTTAACACCTTTTTACGTCTGTATTCGTACTTAGATACTTTCACTAGCATTCTCTGTTTCTTGTTTCTTATGTTGGGTATTCAAGTCACATATAAAATATGGTATAAGTATGATAATTGTATGAAGATAACTTGTTTAGACATTTTTGCATCAGTGGGCGAGAGTTTGATTATTTTCAACAATGGTATAATACAAAATATAGGGCGAGAGTTTGATTAATTTCAACAAAAGTGTACGTCGGTAATTCCTAAACTTGCGTATGACAGTATTAGCGACTCGTGGGCGTATGTGAAAATCTAGGATAAAACGAGGAGAGAGAGTCTACTATATTTTACATATATGAATTTAGAGGGCAATGGGTGAATGATTTGTCGACATTATGAAGATGATGACCCGCCTATTCTTGGAACAACTACAACAACAACGACGACGACGAAAACGACGATGACGATAACAACAACGACCACGACGCAACAACAACGACAACAACAACACCAACAACACCAACAACACAACAATACAAACAACACCAACAATAACCCACAACACCACCACCAACACCACCACCACCACCACCAAAAACAACACCACCACCAACTACAACTACAACGACAACGACAACTACAACGACAACGACAACGGCAACGATAACGACAACAACGATAACGACATGACAATGACTACAACACAACGACAACAACAACAACAAAAATAACGACAAAAACAACAACGACAACAACAATGACGACAACGACGACAACAACAAGAACGACAAAACAATGACAACAACAACAACCATAACATCAACGACAACAACAATGACGACAATAACAACAACAACCACAACATCAACGACAACAACAATGACGACAACAACAACGAAAACAACAATAACAACAATGATGAAGACAACAACAACAACAACCACAACGACAACGACAGCAACAACGAAATAACAACAACAACAACCACCACAACAACAAAAACAACAACGACGACAACAACGACAACAACAAGAAGGACGACAACGACGGCAACGACTAAAACGATGACGACAACAACAACGACGAGGAAAACAACGACGACGACAACAACAACGACGACAACAACACCACCAACAACAACATACCACCACCACCACCACCACCACCAACAACAACAACAAAACAACAACAACTACAATAACAACAAAAACAAGAACAACAACAATAACAACAACACGATGACAACAACAACAACAACGACAACAACAACGACAACAACAACGACGACAACAACAACGACGACAACAACAACGACGACAACACAACGACAACAACAAGAACCACAACAACAAACGATAACAACAAAAACAACGACAACAACAATAACAACAACAACGACGACGATGACGACAACGACACCAACAACAACGACGGCAACAACTACAACAAAGACAACAACGACTACAACAACAACAACGAAAACGACAATAACAACCACGACAACAACAATGACCACAACAACAACGACAACAACAACGACCACAACAACAACGACGACGACAACAACGACAACAACGATAACAACATCAATCACAACAACAGTGACAACAAACTAAACAATAACAACAACGACACCGACAACAACAACGACAACATAACAACAACAACAACACCAACAACAACACCAAAAAAAGACAACAACAACAACAACAATGACAACAACGTCAACAACAAGAACAACGAAAATAACAACAATTACAACAATAACCACATAAATACAACAACAACAACGACAAGAACAACAAAAACAACAACAACGACGACGTCGATGACAACACCACCAACAACAACGACGACGACGATGATGATAATGACAACAACAACAACAATAACAACAACAACAACGACAAAAGCAATGACAAAATCAACGACAACAACAACAATAATAACAACAAAAAAACAACAACAACGATGAAAAAAATGATGACAACAACAATAACAACAACAACGATGACGGCAACAACGACAACAAAGACGACAACAACAATGAAGACGATGATGAAAACAACGGCCACATTAAATACAACAACAACAATAATGACAAGAACAACAAAAACAACAACAACAACGATGACGACAACAACAACAACAACAACGACGACGACGACAATGACAACAACAACAACAATAAAAAGAACAACAACAACGACAAAAGCAACGACAACAACCACAATAACAACAACAAATAACAACAACGATGGCAAAAATGACGACAACAACAATAACAACAACAACGATGACAACGACAACAAAGACGACAACAACAACGATAACAACAACAACAACAATGAAAACAACCATAACAACAATGACAACACACAGCGACAACTCACAACCACAAAAAACAACACCAACAAAGACGACGACTACAACAACACAACCACAACAATAACATGACACCGACAACAATAACACAACATCACAACAACAACAACAACCCACCACCACCACCACCACCAATAACAACAAGAACCACAACAAGAACAACAACAACAATAACGACAACAACAAGAGCAATGACAACAACAACAACCACACGAACAACAACAACAATGACAAGAACAACAAAAACAACAACAACGATGATGACGACAACAACAACAACAACAACAACGATGACGATGATGACGACGACGATAACAACAACAACAAAAACAACAACAACAACAACAACGACAAAAGCAACGATAACAATACAACAATAACAACAGCAAAACAACAACAACGATGACAAACACAACGACAACAACAATAACAACACAATAACAACAACAACGATGACAACAACAACAACGACGACATCGACAAACAAAGACAACAACAACGACGATGATGACGACAACAACGACCATAAGGACAACATCAACCACAACAACAACAACGACCACAACGACAAAAAACACAACAACAACAACAGGATAAGACAACAATAACAACAATGACAACAACAAGAACAAAGATAACAACAATAATGACAACAACAACAACCACAACAACAACCACAACAACAATGACAAAACAACAACAAAAACAACAACACCAATGACGATGACGACGACAACACAACAACACAACAACAACAATGACACACAACGATAACAACAACAACAACAATAACAACAACACAACGACAACAACAACATAACGACAATAATAATGACAACAACAACTACAACAACGAAAAACAACAACAACAACATTAACAACGACGACAATGACAACAAAGACAACAACGACAACTACAACAACAACGACGACAAACAAGGACTGCGACGACAACAACGAGCACAACAACAACGACAACAACAACAACAACCACAAAAACAATGACAACAACAACAATGACAACAACACTAACAACAACAATAGCAAGAACAACATCAACAATATCAACACTAACGAAAACAACAACGACAATGACAACAACAACAACGACAACAACAGCAACAACAATAACACCAAACAATGACAATGACAACGACAACAACAATGACAACATATATATACATGTATGTATGTATGTATATACATACATACATACATAATACATATATTATATCAATATATATATATATATAAATATATATATATATATATTATATATATATATGTATGTATGTATGTATGTATGTATGTATATACACCAACAACAACAACACCAACAACAAACACTAACAACACCAACACCAACACCACCACACCCACCACCACACCACCACCACCACCACAAACACAACCAACAACATCAACAACAACAACACAGATAACAATAACAACAACAACCACAACAATAACGACAACAATAACAACAACAACGACAATAATGGAAAAATGATGAAATAAAGGGCATGTAAGGCACTGTTTCCGGAACGCTTACAGTTG
This sequence comes from Flaveria linearis, assembly GCA_024085815.1. NCBI lineage: Eukaryota > Viridiplantae > Streptophyta > Magnoliopsida > Asterales > Asteraceae > Flaveria > Flaveria linearis. The sequence goes on along the minus strand of JABSNV010001014.1, from coordinate 2,579 downwards.
GACATTCATCGCAGATATTATTTAAAACATATTAAGATTCATTAAAATACTAAAAACATTGCAGCGGAATAATTTAACAAAAACCAATTTATGCATTAATAATTACTTTTGCCAAGTAATACATCGTTGTTAAAGTTACAAAATAATATTTAGTTTTATTACAAGACAAAAATAACATGTATGCATAAGATAGATGCCAGTCTCTCATTTGCCAAGTAGCTTCACACTCGTACCATCCTCAACAGCGAATTACCTGCTAACTGAAAATGTATAAAGTCAGCGTTGCTTAGTGAGTTCTAGTTTTTATAAATAAAATATTTTCCATTTACTAAAAGCATTTTCTTTACTTTCGTACATGGTCATTCATCGTACATACATCAAGGTTTTTAATATTATCTTCGATTATCGCACGTATTCGTTCGTTTCGCACTTTTTCATTATCTTCCACTTCTATCTAGATCCTGTCATAAGCTATACCCCATCGTTGAGCACAAAGCCACCTCAGTCTTGGGGTTAAGCGACAAGGATCCGTTTTGCACGTATGGATCGGTCACCAAGACTGACTCCCCCTGTGTGTGAGCCCTCATGGGTTAGCCAAGATCGCATACTATAAACACACATTTGAGCTGACAACTCTCAATGAGTTGTGACCTCCTTAAATTTTGCTTGTAAGACTTTCATTCATTCATTATTGTTTTCATTTTTCATTATCTTTAATCTTTCGCTTCATTTACAACAATTTACGTATACTAGCATTAACACATCACGCAAAGTCACGTAATAGTACACAATATGGAACATAATTGTTTGACCACAAACCTGCATAATACTAACAAAACATAATCACTAAACATTTTAGGTCTTAACCTTTAACTTTCTATTTCCTTAAAATTTTAGAAAATTTTCTAAGTCTTTAGGTGCATGAGCCCTATGCAGGCGCATGGGCACTATGCAGGCGCATGGGCACTATGCATGGCATGGGTACTTGGGTGCATAGGAACACTTAGGCGTCTGAGGAAAAACTTGGGCGCATGGGAACTATTTAGGCGCATGAGCACTCTGCGGGCGCATGGACACTATGCGGGCGCATGGGTAGTTGGGCGCATGAGCATACTTAGGCGGATGAGCTAACTGTTGGGCGCATTGGGTACTTAGGCACATGGGCACTGCTTGGGCGTCTGGACTGTACTTAGGCGCATGAGCAGTGGGTGCATGAACACTTAGGCGCATGAGCAGTGGGTGCATGAACACTTAGGCGCATGGGAACTTTACCAGTTCTAACCAAATGATTTCAGTTCGCAAATTAGCATTCTAATATTTCTAAGCCCAAACTAACTTACTAAGCACCCCAAATAGGCATAATAACAGTAAACACAACCATACATACTCAAACATACATTTATCCGTATAAATAAGAGTATTAACATATTTGTAAGTTGTAAAAAAGTGTTTGCATACATTTCAGACCAAAACACGTTTTAAAAACAGAGAATGGGGGATCTAGAACTCACCTTTTGCAGCCTTTGAATAAAACTTCTTCAAATTCGAGCTCTCAAAGAGTTCTAACACTTAAACATGCCAAAAGCACACAACCAAACACACCCAAACACATAAGGCTCAGCTATAAGGCTGAAAATCGGTTGAAACCTTACAAAACACCAGAAAAACTCCCTTTCAACAAAATTCTTCTTCTTCTCTCTCTCTAGAATTAGGTAGAACTCTGCTCTCTCTCTATAAAAATGTCGACAGCAGTTGTGAGAAGGTTGTGGGCGGCCATGCAACCTTTTTAAACATAATAATAATAAAGTTTGCCTTTTGCACAACTTTAACCCCTTAACTTGGGTTATCTTACTTTCTTTTCTTTTTACACTTCTTTTCTTTTATAAATTCCGGGTGTTACAAGTCCACCCCCCTTATATAGGTTTTGTCCCTAAAATCTGTCACTCTTCGAACAACTATGGATAGTGATGTCTCATCTCTTCCTCAGTCTCCCATGTACAATGGGATCCCTTCCTGTCCTCCACTGTACACGCACCAGTGGGACCACTTTATCCGTAACCTTTTCTCTTTTTGGTCAATGATTGCCACAGGTTGCTCTACATAATTGAGCCGTTCATCCACTTCAATGTCCTCCAGTGGTACAATCATATTCTTCTTCTGCTAAGCACTTTCTCAGATGAGATACATGGAATGTTGGATGAATCCGACTTAACTCATCGGGTAACTCCAACCTATAGGCCACCTCTCCTACTCGAGCAATGATTCGGAAAGGTCCTATATACCTCGGGCTCAGCTACCCTACTTTCTAAACCGAAATGATACCCTTCCAAGGTGAAACTTTAGCATAACCTTATCACCCACCTCGAATTCAATCGGTCTACGTCTTTTGTCAGCATATGACTTTTTCCTATCTTTTTCCGCCTTCATAAAGGTCTTGATCTTATCCGACTTTTCAGTCGTGGCTTCGATTACCTCCATGATTCCCAACTCTTCTGTCCGATGTCACCCAACATACGGGCGTTCTACACTTCCTACCGTATAGCATATCATATGGTGGCTACCAATGCTGGCATGGCAAT